>JAWQFJ010010242.1:0-15000 GCA_034096865.1 Theodoxus fluviatilis
ATAGTGGCTGAAACTGGTGAAAGCGATTTCTGAGTGCCCAAAGCAGACGACGCAATCATTAGTTCGACGTCATGAACTTTGTGATATGCGATAACTATTTTCTTTTTGGTCGCAATTCCAAAACAAAAATAACAGATGACCTCCAAAATTTAGTTCATTGTTTCTTGGGTGAAACCCTGACCTTCCACCAAATATGTATTATGATCCATTTTGAACTGTCTGAGTTATTTTGCTAACTAATTAACGAACAGAGAGTAAACCATAACCTCCTTGGGATCATACTGCTGCTGTCGTATGTTGCAGGAATGCTGCCCCTGTGGCTGTACACTTTGGGCACCATGGTGCTGTACAAGGGGCAGGGCCTGGTCATTCCCTTCGAGAACATCTTCACCTCGCTCCTGGCCCTCGTGGTCCCCGTCTCCATCGGGTTCGTGGTCAAGTGGAAGAAGCCGCAGTGGTCCAAGTACCTGGAGAAGATCCTCAAGCCTGTCGTGGTGATCTTCATCCTCTTCATCCTCACCGTGGGCATCTACGCCAACTTCTACGTCTTCAGGTACCGCCATCATCCTTTTTGGATTCCCTGCACACGTTGGACCCATAAGATGAGATGCAATGCTTATGCGTTTCCAACACCCCTCCACCCCCCACCCCCACCCCACCCCCTATCCCAGCCATCTTCACCCTCGAAACCTTTGCATCGGCTTGCTCCCGCGCCCCCCCCCCCCCCCCCCCCCCCCCCCCCCCCCCACCTCCACCTGAGCCCATTCTCCAGATGAAGGGGACAAGGAGGAGCTCCGGCTGTATGCTTTACCTAGGGACGGCGATAGGCAGTTTTGGTACAGGACTTCGACCAAGTCTTTTCTGTTGTACATTTACACATGTCCCACAGATGGAGCAAGAGATAAAAAGACGACGAGGCTGGAAGATGCTGTATGTGAGATAATTTTGCATTGCGAGGATGGAGGATTATTGGGTTTGGGGCATGGTTTTCTTCATCCATGTGTTTCTTCAAAAAGTTGAGATTTTGATGACACAAAGGTTATTTCAAAAGGATAAGCTGCTTACTTGTGACTTTTGGTGGTGGATGCGTCTCTCTAGCAGTTGCTATTTGAATATATTTTGGTGAAATGAAGCTTAAGAAGACCATTCACAAAAGTGACTAACTTCAGAGTAGTATTAAAAACTATTATTTTTATTAAATGTCTTGTACAATTAATATGATGTGCGATGATGGGTTAAAAGATAAAATATATGGAAATCTTTGCACGGTGGTTTCTTTGACAATGCATTTTTTTTTAATCTCTTTTTTGTTTAAATGTCCTACCTTGCATAATGCAATCTTACAGCATTGCTGGAGACTGTCCTCCACGGGTAATACTGGTTTGTAAAATGCGGTTTAAATACCCACCAATAGGTGAACAATTGCAATGTAAAAACTAGTAACTTTTTACCTTCAATACCCAAAATAGGAACACAATTTCCAACTGAAACCCAAGTCAAACGGGTCACCCAGAGTGGGAGACTGTGTGTTCTACTGGTATGCCACTGTGGCCAAGCAACGCATTTGATGTACCGCAGCCGGAACTGTCCCGATGTCAGGCCTTTAAACAATTTTGACCGTACACACCCGTTGTTTTCTTAAAGGCCTTGCAACACGCAGACTTACACGCACGCAGCATTTATGGTGGCCGGAACGCGCGCACGCTAGCCAGGCTAAAGGTGATGTGTAAGAATAGTTTTGCAGAGTAACGTAGACCATTTCGATCTCACTGCTTGCTGATTAGATCTATCATCCAGAAAACGTTAGAAAAAATAATTCATACGTTCATGCACACATACCAACATTCTTGCACACAGACATACACATACATACTTGCACACTCACACACGTATTCATATACACTTTCATAAACACACACACACACACTCACACACACACTTGCATACACACGCGCGCGCACGCGCACGCACACACACACACATGCACGCACACTCACAAACACACACACACACACACATGCACGCACAATCACAAACACACACTCACACACACACGTACGCACGCACGCACGCACGCACGCACACACACACACACACAAACTGAATCCCTCTGTGTGGGTTCTCAGAAGTCACTGTCTCTTGTTTCTGATCACTTTTTGGAGGTGGGTGGGACTGAAATTCCATTTCAAAAGTCTGTTAGGGATCTGGGTGTTTTGATTGACTCAACACTCTCAATGCATGAACAAATCAGTCAGATTTGCTGCTCCTGCAACTTCCAACTGAGAAAGATCTCCTCTGTCTGTAGCTTTCTCACACAAGAGGCTGTCATTCAGCTTGTCACTTCCTTCATTCTAAGTCGTCTCGACTACTGCAACTCCCTGCTTGCAGGACTACCATCCAAACAAATCTCTCGCCTTCAGCGGGTTCAAAACAACGCTGCCCGTCTCATTTTCAGAAAATCCAAGAGAACACATGTTACCCCTCTTTTCATGAAACTCCACTGGCTTCCTGTTGAGTACAGGATCCAGTACAAACTCGCCACTCTCGCCTTCCGTTGCTTTGATGGAACTCTGCCGCCCTATCTCTCATCTCTTCTTCAGATCTACCAACCCTCTCGCTCTCTCCGCTCAGGCTCCGAAAAACTTCTCTGCAAACCTAAAACCACCACCAAATCCTTTGGCCAGAGATCCTTTCACTTTCAAGCACCTTCTGTCTGGAATGCTCTGCCGTCATCTCTCCGTGGCATCACTTCTCTTCCTTCCTTCAAATCTAACCTCAAGACCCATTATTTCCGTAAAGCTTTTTCAGTGTAGTGCCCCTAGGGCCTGACTGCTTCCTGAGAACAGTTAGTGCATTGTACATATCTGTATAAACTGTTTGTTTTGTTTTGTTTTTTCGTCTGTATGAATGTTGACTGAATGTCTGGTTTGTGTTGCTGTGTTGTTTTATATCACCTGCTTTTCATCTTTGTTTCTCTTACCTTGATGTATATTACTTTCATATCCATTCCTATTGTGTGGTTTTTTTTAACTTCTATTTTCTTTTTCTTTTCTTTTCTTTTTATTTATTTAGGCGCTTTGAGTCTCACTGTGTGGGAGTATTGCGCGGTATAAAAGTGATTTATTATTATTATTATTACACACACACACACACACACAAACGCACACACACACGCACACACACACGCACACACACACACGCACACACACACACGCACACCACGAACTGTGATAAAGCCGTGTTGTGTCTGATTGGATCACGGCAACTTTGGGCGTTTGCTAGTCAGTCTCTCTTTGTTCCTGAGCCGTGTAGACGCCAAGTTCCTGGGCCTCAGGGTTGCCACTCGTATGACGGAATGACGGAGTGATGGAGTGATGAATGAAGTTTTACAGCCTATCAACATTTGTAAGCACTGTAAGGCCTTGATCACACAGATCACTATATTGTAAGGCCGTGATCACACAGATCACTAGATTGTAAGGCCGTGATCACACAGATCACTAGACTGTAAGGCCTTGATCACACAGATCACTAGATTGTAAGGCCGTGATCACACAGATCACTAGACTGTGAGGCCTTGATCACACAGATTACTAGACTGTGAGGCCTTGATCACACAGATCACTAGACTGTAAGGCCTTGATCACACAGATCACTAGACTGTGAGGCCTTGATCACACAGATCACTAGATTGTAAGGCCGTGATCACACACATCACTAGATTGTAAGGCCGTGATCACACACATCACTAGATTGTAAGGCCGTGATCATACAGATCACTAGATTGTAAGGCCTTGATCACACAGATCACTAGACTGTAAGGCCTTGATCACACAGATCACTAGACTGTAAGGCCGTGATCACACAGATCACTAGACTGTAAGGCCTTGATCACACAGATCACTAGATTGTAAGGCCGTGATCACACACATCACTAGATTGTAAGGCCGTGATCATACAGATCACTAGATTGTAAGGCCTTGATCACACAGATCACTAGACTGTAAGGCCTTGATCACACAGATCACTAGACTGTAAGGCCTTGATCACACAGATCACTAGACTGTAAGGCCGTGATCACACAGATCACTAGACTGTAAGGCCTTGATCACACAGATCACTAGATTGTAAGGCCATGATCACACAGATCACTAGATTGTAAGGCCTTGATCACACAGATCACTAGACTGTAAGGCCTTGATCACACAGATCACTAGACTGTAAGGCCGTGATCACACAGATCACTAGATTGTAAGGCCTTGATCACACAGATCACTAGACTGTAAGGCCTTGATCACACAGATCACTAGACTGTAAGGCCTTGATCACACAGATCACTAGACTGTAAGGCCGTGATCACACAGATCACTAGATTGTAAGGCCTTGATCACACAGATCACTAGACTGTAAGGCCTTGATCACACAGATCACTAGACTGTAAGGCCTTGATCACACAGATCACTAGACTGTAAGGCCTTGATCACACAGATCACTAGACTGTAAGGCCTTGATCACACAGATCACTAGATTGTAAGGCCTTGATCACACAGATCACTAGACTGTAAGGCCGTGATCACACAGATCACTAGATTGTAAGGCCGTGATCAAACAGATCACGCAGATCACACAGATCACTAGACTGTAAGGCCGTGATCACACAGATCACTAGATTGTAAGGCCTTGATCACACACATCACTAGATTGTAAGGCCTTGATCACACAGATCACTAGACTGTAAGGCCTTGATCACACAGATCACTAGATTGTAAGGCCATGATCACACAGATCACTAGACTGTAAGGCCGTGATCACACAGATCACTAGACTGTAAGGCCTTGATCACACAGATCACTAGATTGTAAGGCCTTGATCACACAGATCACTAGATTGTAAGGCCTTGATCACACAGATCACTAGACTGTAAGGCCGTGATCACACAGATCACTAGACTGTAAGGCCTTGATCACACAGATCACTAGATTGTAAGGCCTTGATCACACAGATCACTAGACTGTAAGGCCGTGATCACACAGATCACTAGACTGTAAGGCCGTGATCACACAGATCACTAGACTGTAAGGCCGTGATCACACAGATCACTAGATTGTAAGGCCTTGATCACACAGATCACTAGATTGTAAGGCCTTGATCACACAGATCACTAGATTGTAAGGCCGTGATCACACAGATCACTAGATTGTAAGGCCGTGATCACACAGATCACTAGACTGTAAGGCCGTGATCACACAGATCACTAGATTGTAAGGCCGTGATCACACAGATCACTAGATTGTAAGGCCTTGATCACACAGATCACTAGACTGTAAGGCCTTGATCACACAGATCACTAGACTGTAAGGCCGTGATCACACAGATCACTAGACTGTGAGGCCTTGATCACACAGATCACTAGACTGTGAGGCCTTGATCACACAGATCACTAGACTGTAAGGCCGTGATCACACAGATCACTAGACTGTGAGGCCTTGATCACACAGATCACTAGATTGTAAGGCCGTAATCACACAGATCACTAGATTGTAAGGCCTTGATCACACAGATCACTAGATTGTAAGGCCGTGATCACACACATCACTAGACTGTAAGGCCGTGATCACACAGATCACTAGACTGTAAGACCTTGATCACACAGATCACTAGATTGTAAGGCCGTGATCACACAGATCACTAGACTGTAAGGCCGTGATCACACAGATCACTAGACTGTAAGGCCGTGATCACACAGATCACTAGACTGTAAGGCCTTGATCACACAGATCACTAGACTGTAAGGCCGTGATCACACAGATCACTAGATTGTAAGGCCATGATCACACAGATCACTATATTGTAAGGCCTTGATCACACAGATCACTAGATTGTAAGGCCTTGATCACACAGATCACTAGACTGTAAGGCCGTGATCACACAGATCACTAGACTGTAAGGCCGTGATCACACAGATCACTAGACTGTAAGGCCATGATCACACAGATCACTAGATTGTAAGGCCTTGATCACACAGATCACTAGATTGTAAGGCCGTGATCACACAGATCACTAGACTGTAAGGCCTTGATCACACAGATCACTAGATTGTAAGGCCTTGATCACACAGATCACTAGATTGTAAGGCCTTGATCACACAGATCACTAGACTGTAAGGCCGTGATCACACAGATCACTAGATTGTAAGGCCGTGATCACACACATCACTAGACTGTAAGGCCGTGATCACACAGATCACTAGATTGTAAGGCCGTGATCACACACATCACTAGACTGTAAGGCCATGATCACACAGATCACTATATTGTAAGGCCTTGATCACACAGATCACTAGATTGTAAGGCCTTGATCACACAGATCACTAGATTGTAAGGCCTTGATCACACAGATCACTAGACTGTAAGGCCTTGATCACACAGATCACTAGACTGTAAGGCCGTGATCACACAGATCACTAGATTGTAAGGCCATGATCACACAGATCACTATATTGTAAGGCCTTGATCACACAGATCACTAGATTGTAAGGCCTTGATCACACAGATCACTAGACTGTGAGGCCTTGATCACACAGATCACTAGATTGTAAGGCCTTGATCACACAGATCACTATATTGTAAGGCTGTGATCACACAGATCACTAGACTGTAAGGCCGTGATCACACAGATCACTAGATTGTAAGGCCTTGATCACACAGATCACTAGATTGTAAGGCCGTGATCACACAGATCACTAGATTGTAAGGCCGTGATCACACACATCACTAGATTGTAAGGCCGTGATCACACAGATCACTAGACTGTAAGGCCTTGATCACACAGATCACTAGATTGTAAGGCCGTGATCACACAGATCACTAGACTGTAAGGCCGTGATCACACAGATCACTAGATTGTAAGGCCATGATCACACAGATCACTATATTGTAAGGCCTTGATCACACAGATCACTAGATTGTAAGGCCATGATCACACAGATCACTAGATTGTAAGGCCGTGATCACACACATCACTAGATTGTAAGGCCGTGATCACACAGATCACTAGACTGTAAGGCCTTGATCACACAGATCACTAGATTGTAAGGCCATGATCACACAGATCACTAGACTGTAAGGCCGTGATCACACAGATCACTAGATTGTAAGGCCGTGATCACACAGATCACTAGATTGTAAGGCCGTGATCACACAGATCACTAGATTGTAAGGCCGTGATCACACAGATCACTAGACTGTAAGGCCTTGATCACACAGATCACTAGATTGTAAGGCCTTGATCACACAGATCACTAGATTGTAAGGCCTTGATCACACAGATCACTAGATTGTAAGGCCTTGATCACACAGATCACTAGATTGTAAGGCCTTGATCACACAGATCACTAGATTGTAAGGCCTTGATCACACACATCACTAGATTGTAAGGCCGTGATCACACACATCACTAGACTGTAAGGCCGTGGTCACACAGATCACTAGATTGTAAGGCCTTGATCACACAGATCACTAGATTGTAAGGCCGTGATCACACACATCACTAGACTGTAAGGCCGTGATCACACAGATCACTAGACTGTAAGGCCTTGATCACACAGATCACTAGATTGTAAGGCCGTGATCACACAGATCACTAGACTGTAAGGCCGTGATCACACAGATCACTAGACTGTAAGGCCTTGATCACACAGATCACTAGATTGTAAGGCCTTGATCACACAGATCACTAGACTGTAAGGCCGTGATCACACAGATCACTAGACTGTAAGGCCTTGATCACACAGATCACTAGACTGTAAGGCCGTGATCACACAGATCACTAGACTGTAAGGCCGTGATCACACAGATCACTAGACTGTAAGGCCTTGATCACACAGATCACTAGACTGTAAGGCCGTGATCACACAGATCACTAGATTGAAAGGCCTTGATCACACAGATCACTAGATTGTAAGGCCGTGATCACACAGATCACTAGATTGTAAGGCCGTGATCACACAGATCACACAGATCACTAGATTGTAAGGCCGTGATCACACAGATCACTAGATTGTAAGGCCTTGATCACACACATCACTAGATTGTAAGGCCGTGATCACACAGATCACTAGACTGTAAGGCCGTGATCACACAGATCACTAGACTGTAAGGCCGTGATCACACAGATCACTAGATTGTAAGGCCTTGATCACACAGATCACTAGATTGTAAGGCCGTGATCACACAGATCACTAGACTGTAAGGCCGTGATCACACAGATCACTAGACTGTAAGGCCGTGATCACACAGATCACTAGACTGTGAGGCCTTGATCACACAGATCACTAGACTGTAAGGCCGTGATCACACAGATCACTAGATTGTAAGGCCTTGATCACACAGATCACTAGATTGTAAGGCCGTGATCACACAGATCACTAGACTGTAAGGCCGTGATCACACAGATCACTAGACTGTAAGGCCGTGATCACACAGATCACTAGACTGTGAGGCCTTGATCACACAGATCACTAGACTGTAAGGCCGTGATCACACAGATCACTAGACTGTAAGGCCGTGATCACACAGATCACTAGACTGTAAGGCCGTGATCACACAGATCACTAGATTGTAAGGCCGTGATCACACAGATCACTAGACTGTAAGGCCGTGATCACACAGATCACTAGACTGTAAGGCCGTGATCACACAGATCACTAGATTGTAAGGCCGTGATCACACAGATCACTAGACTGTAAGGCCGTGATCACACAGATCACTAGATTGTAAGGCCTTGATCACACACATCACTAGATTGTAAGGCCGTGATCACACAGATCACTAGATTGTAAGGCCTTGATCACACAGATCACTAGACTGTAAGGCCGTGATCACACAGATCACTAGACTGTAAGGCCGTGATCACACAGATCACTAGACTGTGAGGCCTTGATCACACAGATCACTAGACTGTAAGGCCGTGATCACACAGATCACTAGACTGTAAGGCCGTGATCACACAGATCACTAGACTGTAAGGCCGTGATCACACAGATCACTAGATTGTAAGGCCGTGATCACACAGATCACTAGACTGTAAGGCCGTGATCACACAGATCACTAGATTGTAAGGCCATGATCACACAGATCACTAGACTGTAAGGCCGTGATCACACAGATCACTAGACTGTAAGGCCTTGATCACACAGATCACTAGACTGTAAGGCCGTGATCACACAGATCACTAGATTGTAAGGCCTTGATCACACAGATCACTAGACTGTAAGGCCGTGATCACACAGATCACTAGATTGTAAGGCCGTGATCACACAGATCACTAGATTGTAAGGCCTTGATCACACAGATCACTAGACTGTAAGGCCGTGATCACACAGATCACACAGATCACTAGATTGTAAGGCCTTGATCACACACATCACTAGATTGTAAGGCCGTGATCACACAGATCACTAGATTGTAAGGCCGTGATCACACAGATCACTAGACTGTAAGGCCGTGATCACACAGATCACTAGATTGTAAGGCCTTGATCACACAGATCACTAGATTGTAAGGCCATGATCACACACATCACTAGATTGTAAGGCCTTGATCACACAGATCACTAGATTGTAAGGCCATGATCACACAGATCACTAGATTGTAAGGCCATGATCACACAGATCACTAGACTGTAAGGCCGTGGTCACACAGATCACTAGACTGTAAGGCCTTGATCACACAGATCACTAGATTGTAAGGCCATGATCACACAGATCACTAGATTGTAAGGCCTTGATCACACAGATCACTAGACTGTAAGGCCTTGATCACACAGATCACTAGATTGTAAGGCCTTGATCACACAGATCACTAGATTGTAAGGCCGTGATCACACAGATCACTAGATTGTAAGGCCGTGATCACACAGATCACTAGATTGTAAGGCCTTGATCACACAGATCACTAGATTGTAAGGCCGTGATCACACAGATCACTAGATTGTAAGGCCTTGATCACACAGATCACTAGATTGTAAGGCCGTGATCACACAGATCACTAGATTGTAAGGCCTTGATCACACAGATCACTAGATTGTAAGGCCGTGATCACACAGATCACTAGATTGTAAGGCCTTGATCACACAGATTACTAGACTGTAAGGCCTTGATCACACAGATCACTAGACTGTAAGGCCGTGATCACACAGATCACTAGATTGTAAGGCCGTGATCACACAGATCACTAGATTGTAAGGCCTTGATCACACAGATCACTAGACTGTAAGGCCGTGATCACACAGATCACTAGACTGTAAGGCCTTGATCACACAGATCACTATATTGTAAGGCCGTGATCACACAGATCACTAGATTGTAAGGCCCTGATCACACAGATCACTAGATTGTAAGGCCGTGATCACACAGATCACTAGATTGTAAGGCCATGATCACACAGATCACTAGACTGTAAGGCCTTGATCACACAGATCACTAGATTGTAAGGCCGTGATCACACAGATCACTAGATTGTAAGGCCGTGATCACACAGATCACTAGACTGTAAGGCCGTGATCACACAGATCACTAGATTGTAAGGCCGTGATCACACAGATCACTAGATTGTAAGGCCTTGATCACACAGATCACACAGATCACACAGATCACACAGATCACACAGATCACACAGATCACACAGATCACACAGATCACACAGATCACTAGATTGTAAGGTCGTGATCACACAGATCACTAGATTGTAAGGCCGTGATCACACAGATCACTAGATTGTAAGGCCGTGATCACACAGATCACTAGACTGTAAGGCCTTGATCACACAGATCACTAGATTGTAAGGCCTTGATCACACAGATCACTAGACTGTAAGGCCTTGATCACACAGATCACTAGATTGTAAGGCCATGATCACACAGATCACTAGATTGTAAGGCCGTGATCACACACATCACTAGATTGTAAGGCCGTGATCACACACATCACTAGATTGTAAGGCCGTGGTCACACAGATCACTATATTGTAAGGCCGTGATCACACAGATCACTATATTGTAAGGCCGTGATCACACAGATCACTAGACTGTAAGGCCGTGATCACACAGATCACTAGACTGTAAGGCCTTGATCACACAGATCACTAGATTGTAAGGCCGTGATCACACAGATCACTAGATTGTAAGGCCTTGATCACACAGATCACTAGATTGTAAGGCCTTGATCACACAGATCACTAGATTGTAAGGCCTTGATCACACAGATCACTAGATTGTAAGGCCGTGATCACACAGATCACTAGATTGTAAGGCCTTGATCACACAGACCACTAGATTGTAAGGCCGTGATCACACAGATCACTAGATTGTAAGGCCTTGATCACACAGATCACTATATTGTAAGGCCGTGATCACACAGATCACTAGACTGTAAGGCCGTGATCACACAGATCACTAGATTGTAAGGCCTTGATCACACAGATCACACAGATCACACAGATCACACAGATCACACAGATCACACAGATCACTAGAACCGGTTAAAGTAAAAGCAAATGAAGTCTTAATTTCCCCAGAAATTTGCCTTTTATGAATCGAGTAGAAACAGGCGGTGGGTCTACTCTTACCCCCAACCCAGAGGGGGCCTGTCCGAATGACCCCAAAGAAACTGGCAGACTTGCCATAGAAGAAGTCATACCTTGCTCTGCCAACACGCCTCTGTAGGCCTGTTTTTGTATGCGCGGTGCCTTCCAATGGTGACGAAGTTCTGAAAGAGAATACACAAGCATGCAAAGGTGGGGTTTTTTCACTGGCAGTCACAGTGCCTTTAAAATCTACGAGAACGTGTCATTGCAGTCTGTGGAGACAGGCATTGCATCGATTTCATGGCTGCTGGAGACAGGCATTGCATCGATTTCATGGCTGCTGGAGAAGGCTTCGAGAGATTTACGGCCGTGAATTCCTGCTGGGAAAGTTGCTTTCTTTCGGTGAATGCTGTTTTATGACATCTGTTTATCTCGTTGTTGAGGGCCGTTACTCTGTTGTAATGCAATTTGTCCAACTGGCGTCCGAATTATGAAGGCAGCAGGCAAGTCGCCCTTAGGAGCGGGTGAATGAACTTCGGTACCAAACATCTGGAGCGATTGCCGACAGGTCAAGCTAGTACGCCGGATGTTTGCGTTCAGGAAAGATACCTTCATTAGCTTAGTCGGTTTTCGCCTGCGGTCGAGAGTGTTTTCTCTGGAGGGAAGGGGGCGGGGGAGGTGTTTCCTGGGTCATTTATACCCACTTTTATTTTTTTGACAAATAGAATAAAAAAGGGTTGTTGCTGGTGGGGTCGTACTGACAAAAGTGAAAGGCGAGTCGTGTACAATAATTTCAACTAATTGTTTTTTTCTTTAAATCAATGTAAACAAACGGCCCTTTTCAGAGCCAAAATATTTCAAGAAAGAATACAATTAGTCGGAATCATTGTCACGACTCGTCTTTCATTTCTTTGACAAGACTCACTAGAATTGAAGAAGCCGATCTGATGATGATGATGATGATGATGATGATGATGATGATGATGATGATGATGGAGTTTTACGGTCTCTTGGCCTTTGTAGGCTAATCGGGGCCTTTGTTCACGAGAAATCATCAGAGTTGGCTATAGGGAAAGTTAGTGAAATGAGAATTTCTCTAGTTATTTGCCTGCTACGAAACGCGTAGGGAGACGCGGTGGGTCAATTCTTACCCCTTACTCACAAGGCGGCCAATCTAATGATTACAAACGTTTGCTGTTGGCTTACTGCAAACTTTGGAGGAAGATTGTTTATGGTATATCCGAGTATAGTGTCTTCAATATCACAATGAGAAAGAACGACTTATGGGTGTGTTTCTGCTTTTACTGTTCTCACAGTTAGGATAATCTATTCGTGTGCTATGGCCAAACTTTTCCGCCTTACGTTCCCTTTATTGTTTTCTGCCCTTGATGCGCATAACATGACCTTTAATTTTTCTATGGAAATAAATTATGACTGCAAATGGTATGGCATTTAAATTTACAATGAAAATGAACTGTGGCTGCATTTGGTACGGCTTTTAATTTTACAATTTAAAATCAATATTGACTGCATTTGGTATGGCCTTTAAATTTACAATGGGAATAAACTATACCTGCATTTTGTATGGCCTTTATATTTACAATGGGAATAAACTATGGCTGCTTTTGGTATGGCCTTTAAATTTACAATGGGAATAAACTATGGCTGCTTTTGGTATGGCCTTTAAATTTACAATGGGAATAAACTATGGCTGCTTTTGGTATGGCCTTTAAATTTACAATGGAAATAAACTAAGGGTGCTTTTGGTATGGCCTTTAAATTTACAATGGAAATAAACTATTACTGCATTTGGTATGGCCTTTAAATTTACAATGGGAATAAACTATGGGTGCTTTTGGTATGGCCTTTATATTTACAATGGGAATAAACTATGGCTACTTTTGGTATGGCCTTTATATTTACAATGGGAATAAACTATGGCTGCTTTTGGTATGGCCTTTAAATTTACAATGGGAATAAACTATGGCTGCTTTTGGTATGGCCTTTAAATTTACAATGGGAATAAACTATGGATACTTTTGGTATGGCCTTTAATTTTACAATAAAATCAACATTGACTGCATTTGGTATGGCCTTTAAATTTACAATGGGAATAAACTATGGCTACTTTTGGTATGGCCTTTAAATTTACAATGGAAATAAACTATGGGTGCTTTTGGTATGGCCTTTAAATTTACAATGGGAATAAACTATGGCTGCTTTTGGTATGGCCTTTAAATTTACAATGGAAATAAACTATGGGTGCTTTTGGTATGGCCTTTAAATTTACAATGGGAATAAACTATGGATACTTTTGGTATGGCCTTTAATTTTACAATAAAATCAACATTGACTGCATTTGGTATGGCCTTAAATTTTACAATGGGAATAAACTATGGCTGCGTTTGGTATGGCCTTAAATTTAACAATGGAAATAAAATATGGCTGCAATTCTAATGGCACCTAATTTTACAACGAAAAATAATTTATGACTGCATTCGGTACGGCCTTTACATTTACAATGAAAATAAGTTATGTCAGCTACTGGTTTGGCCTTTAACTTTTCTGTGAGCATGCATTAATGATGCGTTGCCCTTGGTTACGGCAGGCTGATCGAGCCCCTGCTGCTGGTGGCCGGAGCCCTGCTGCCCTACCTCGGCTTCGTCCTAGGGGGTCTCGTCGCCTTGGCAACCAGGCGGACGAAGAGTCACGTGATCACCATCGCCATAGAAACGGGGATACAGAACACTGGCATTGCCATCGTTCTCCTCCTCTTCTCGCTCAAGCCGCCAGAGTCTGACATCTCCATCGTCTCCCCCATCGTCGCCGCCATCTTCACCCCCATTCCCCTTGCTATTGCTGTCGTCGTCCTTGCCCTCAAGAAGCGGTTCTGTGTTAAAGGTCATGATTTGCAGGGCAAGGATGCAGACATAGATAAGCTGGACAATGAACCGACATTAGAGCTTGCCGGGACCTCCGCCAACGAGAGTGACAACGCCTTCCACCTCCATATGGAGAATGCAGCATCGAGCGAAAATGACAATGTAAAATTGTGAATGGAAAGAAAGAGAGAGAGAGAGAGAGAGAGAGAGAGAGAGAGAGAGAGAGAGAGAGAGAGAGAGAGGGGGGGAGGGAGGGAGGGAGAGAGAGAGAGAGAGAGAGAGAGAGAGAGAGAGAGAGAGAGAGAGAGAGAGAGAGAGTTCAACACTTCAAGACTACAACATATTAATTTTCTTTGCGTCAGCAACTTAATTTGATTGCAGTTAAGAGCAAACAGTGAGGACGTCTGAGACTATTCAGTTTTTATTTCGTGCTCTCCAAATTTCATGAATTGTTATTGAGCTGCTTTAACACAAAAACTAATTGGTGACAAAAAATATTTTTTATATGAGGTGTTGTTCTCTATAACTAATGAAAA
>JAWQFJ010010242.1:20000-35000 GCA_034096865.1 Theodoxus fluviatilis
AACCTTGACCTCTGACCATTTTGCTGTGTTGTGTGACTTGGATGTGCGGCGGCCGGTGTGGCGGCCGGTGTACCGTAGCGTTCGAAATCTCCGTGGGATTGATTTGACTGCGTTCAAACATGATGTGGCTGCTCTGGCTGCTGCGTCACCCGCGCCATCCGCTGACCAGTTGTGTGATCACCTCCGCTCTGTCCTTGATAGTCATGCCCCAGCAGCGCAGCGCAAGGTCCCTCGGCGTCGCTCCACCCCGTGGTAAAGCACCATCGCTGCCGAACTCCGTGCTTTGAAGCATAAAAAGCGACAAGCTGAGCGACCGTGGCTGCGTTCTGGTTTGGCTGTTCACAAAGAAATTTTTTGTTCTTTCAAACAGAAGATTAATCGTCTAGTCGATACGGCTAAGACAGTGTACTTCAATGCAAAGACCACTTGCGGTCAATTATTTTCCATCACGAACATGCTCATGAACAAGACCCGTTGTACTACCACCCCTTCTTCACCAATGTCGCTGTTACCTCAGATGTTTTGCGACTTTTTTGTGTCCAAGGTGTCCGATATTCGAAGCAACGTTGACATGTCTGCTGATGCAGGTGCGCCTGTTAGTGATGACCCAGTATCCTTCAGGGGTACTCCCCTGCTTCAGTTCAGTCCGGTTGAGGCTATAGTGCGGTCCTCAAGACCATCCGCAGTATGAACCCTACCTCCTGTGACCTTGACCCTGTTCCCACACCTATCTTAGTTGAGTGCATTGATGAGATTTTACCTGTCCTGACAGATGATCAATGATTGCTTCCAGACTGGCACCTTCTCTAGTGTTTTCAAGCAGGCTATAGTTTAGCCGCTCTTGAAGAAGCAGGACCTCGATCCAAACAAACTTAGTAATTATAGGCCAGTCTCCAATCTTTCTTTTCTGTCAAAATTGTTAGAGAAGTTAGCTTTGCAGCAGCTGCTGGAGCACGTGTCCCAGTATGACCTTTTGGCCCGTTTTCAATCCGAGTGCCATGCTCATCATTCCACCGAAACAGCTCTGCTCCGTGTTCTAAACGATCTTCTTGTTGCTTCTGATGATTCCAAAGTTTCTCTTCTTACTCTGTTGGACTTGAGTGCCGTGTTCGACACAATAGACCATGGAATTCTTCTCACCCGTCTTTTGGCATTGGGAACTTAGCACTTTCTTTCCTGCATTCATATCTCTCAGAACGTAGACAAACTGTTTCGATCTCGTGTTTTGCTTCTGATCCTACACCTCTCAAGTACGGAGTCTCTCAAAGCTCTGTTCTGGGTCCTCTGCTGTCTCTACTGTACACCCAACCACTCTCCAATGTAATTGATAGCCATTCAGTCTCTCACAGTGAATTTGCTGATGATACCCACCTCTACAATTCCTCCCATCCCAGTCAAATCCACTCTCTTCTTTCTACCAGCGAACACTGTATCTCTGACGTGAAACGGTGGATGACCCTGAACAAGCTCCAACTCAATGATTCAAAAACTGAAGCACTCCTGGTGGGCGGCGATGGCGAATCGGATCAGGCCCTCAAACTAACCATTGGTCACAGTGACATCGCCTTCTCTCAGTCTGTTAGAAATTTAGGCGTCATGTTTGACGATGACCTGTCAATGAGAGCTCATATCAACAAAGTCTGTCAGTTAGCATATTATGAGTTAAGGAAAATTAGTATCATTCGTCATTATCTTTCTCAGCAGGCCACCAAAACGCTCATCATATCACTTGTTCTGTCTCGTCTCGACTATGGAAACTCTCTTCTCGCTGGCATCCCTGACACTCTGCTTAACAAACTCCAGAAAGTTCAGAATTGCGCTGCTAGGCTAGTTTTTCGATGTCCCAAGAGTACCCATGTCTCTCCACTCCTAAATACACTTCACGGGCTCCCCATCTCTCAGAGGACAGATTATAAACTTGCTACTTTGTGCTTCAAGGCCATCAACAACACCAAACCACACGCTCTTACAGAAATTCTTACAGTCTACACGCCCTCTAGATCTCTACGCTCAGCTGCTGACTCTAGAATACTTAAGGTCCCCCGCTGTAACAACAAAACTCAAGAACATCGTGCCTTCTCCTATATTGGACCTGTAACCTGGAATAGTCTCCCTCTATCAGTCCGTCATTCTGACACTCTGCCCCAGTTCAAAAGTGCTCTAAAGACCCACCTTTTCCGATTCGCCTTTCCCGCTGAGCTGCTTCGCCTTACTTGACCTGGCCCGCAAGTGCCGTGTATATTGTATAGTTTGTTCTATTGGACTTTAGTTTTGTGTTTTGTTTATATGTGTAGTGTGTGAGTTTTTGTGGGAATGTGGTGCTGAGCGGTTGTATGAGTGTTGCTTCTTTGGATTGTAAACGCCATGAGCTTGCCTGTCAAGGGAAGGTATGTGCGTAAGTAAACTATATTATTATTATTATATATACATAGTGTAGAAATTGTACGTTCACACACACGCACACACACACACACGCGCGCGCTACACTCACACACATTGTATCTCCTATCACTAACGCTTCATCTTCACCTTCATAGAACACAGCTTACACACGGAGAAGACAAAAGCATACACCCGTGCACTGGTGTGCCCTCGTCTGTACGAGCACACTCCCACACACTTCCACACACTCCCACACACTCTCACGGCACAGCACTGCATGGCATGCTGGTCGTTTGTTTTGGACTGAGAAGGCGATGATACTGTAGATAAAACTGCACCTATGTCAGAGCTTGTGTCAGTGATGGCGACCCATGGCGATTTCCAAATCAATAGGCACTGTAGTGCGCCGTTTGTAAACACTTCGGTTGTTGCCTCGCCGTCATTTTGTTAACTGTCGTCATTCTAGATGTGCTTGTGTTATTCACCAAAAGTAAAAACGAAAACAAATCAGTCAAATTTCTAGACATATTTACTGTCCTGCAGATGTAATTACGGTTATCGTCTTGATTATGCCGACTGCCATAGTGTCTTGTTTCTTTGCTCAGAGCAGAGCGCCAAACTTTATCTCGCCTGTGTTGACAAGACAGCTCCCTCGTCAACTAGAAAGTTGTGGTCCTCGTGCCTGCGGGGCCAGTTCCAGTAGTAACTAGAGAGCCGACCCCAAGCAGCACGCACGTGTCACAGGATAGTGTTACATCCTACAGTTCCAGTAATGACTAGAGAGCCGATCCCAAGCATGCACGCACGTGTCACAGGATAGTGTTACATCCTACAGTGCCAGTAGTGACTAGAGAGCCGATCCCAAGCAGCACGCATGTGTCACAGGATAGTGTTACATCCTGCAGTTCCAGTAGTGACTAGAGAGCCGATCCCAAGCAGCACGCACGTGTCACAGGATAGTGCTATATCCTACAGTTCCAGTAGTGACTAGAGAGCCGATCCCAAGCAGCACGCACGTGTCACAGGATAGTGTTACATCCTACAGTTCCAGTAGTGACTAGAGAGCCGATCCCAAGCAGCACGCACGTGTCACAGGATAGTGTTACATCCTGCAGTTCCAGTAGTGACTAGAGAGTAGCACGCACGTGTCACAGGATAGTGTTATATTCTACAGTTCCAGTAGTGACTAGAGAGTAGCACGCACGTGTCACAGAATAATGTTACATCCTACAGTTCCAGTAGTGACTAGAGAGCCGATCCCAAGCAGCACGCACGTGTCACAGGATAGTGTTATATCCTACAGTTCCAGTAGTGACGAGAGATCCGATCCCAAGCAGCACGCACGTGTCACAGGATAGTGCTATATCCTACAGTTCCAGTAGTGACTAGAGAGCAGCACGCACGTGTCACAGGATAGTGTTATATCCTACAGTTCCAGTAGTGACTAGAGAGTAGCACGCACGTGTCACAGAATAGTGTTACATCCTACAGTTCGAGTAGTGACTAGAGATCCGATCCCAAGCAGCACGCACGTGTCACAGGATAGTGTTACATCCTACAGTTCCAGTAGTGACGAGAGAGCCGATCCCAAGCAGCACGCAAGTGTCACAGGATAGTGTTACATCCTACAGTTCCAGTAGTGACTAGAGAGCCGATTCCAAGCAGCACGCACGTGTCACAGGATAGTGTTATATCCTACAGTTCTAGTAGTGACTAGAGAGAAGATTCCAAGCAGCACGCACGTGTCACAGGATAGTGTTGTATCCTACAGTTCCAGTAGTGACTAGAGAGCCGATCCCAAGCAGCACGCACGTGTCACAGGATAGTGTTATATCCTACAGTTCCAGTAGTGACTAGAGAGCAGATTCCAAGCAGCACGCACGTGTCACAGGATAGTGTTGTATCCTACAGTTCCAGTAGTGACTAGAGAGCAGATTCCAAGCAGCACGCACGTGTCACAGGATAGTGTTGTATCCTACAGTTCCAGTAGTGACTAGAGAGCCGATCCCAAGCAGCACGCACGTGTCACAGGATAGTGTTGTATCCTACAGTTCCAGTAGTGACTAGAGACCCGATCCCAAGCAGCACGCACGTGTCACAGGATAGTGTTATATCCTACAGTTCCAGTAGTGACTAGAGAGCCGATCCCAAGCAGCACGCACGTGTCACAGGATAGTGTTGTATCCTACAGTTCCAGTAGTGACGAGAGAGCCGATCCCAAGTTCCAGTAGTGACTAGAGAGCCGATCCCAAGCAGCACGCACGTGTCACAGGATAGTGTTACATCCTGCAGTTCTAGTAGTGACTAGAGAGCCGATCCCAAGCAGCACGCACGTGTCACAGGATAGTGTTGTATCCTACAGTTCCAGTAGTGACGAGAGAGCCGATTCCAAGCAGCACGCACGTGTCACAGGATAGTGTTGTATCCTACAGTTCCAGTAGTGACGAGAGAGCCGATTCCAAGCAGCACGCACGTGTCACAGGATAGTGTTGTATCCTACAGTTCCAGTAGTGACTAGAGAGCCGATCCCAAGCAGCACGCACGTGTCACAGGATAGTGTTATATCCTACAGTTCCAGTAGTGACTAGAGAGCCGATCCCAAGCAGCACGCACGTGTCACAGGATAGTGTTATATCCTACAGTTCCAGTAGTGACTAGAGAGCAGCACGCACGTGTCACAGGATAGTGTTATATCCTACAGTTCCAGTAGTGACTAGAGAGCCGATCCCAAGCAGCACGCACGTGTCACAGGATAGTGTTACATCCTACAGTTCCAGTAGTGACTAGAAAGTAACACGCACGTGTCACAGGATAGTGTTACATCCTACAGTTCCAGTAGTGACGAGAGAGCCGATTCCAAGCAGCACGCACGTGTCACAGGATAGTGTTGTATCCTACAGTTCCAGTAGTGACTAGAGAGAAGATTCCAAGCAGCACGCACGTGTCACAGAATAGTGTTGTATCCTACAGTTCCAGTAGTGACTAGAGAGCCGATTTCAAGCAGCACGCACGTGTCACAGGTAAGTGTTGTATCCTACAGTTCCAGTAGTGACTAGAGAGCCGATCCCAAGCAGCACGCACGTGTCACAGGATAGTGTTATATCCTACAGTTCCAGTAGTGACTAGAGAGCAGATTCCAAGCAGCACGCACGTGTCACAGGATAGTGTTATTTCCTACAGTTCCAGTAGTGACTAGAGAGCCGATCCCAAGCAGCACGCACGTGTCACAGGATAGTGTTGTATCCTACAGTTCGAGTAGTGACTAGAGATCCGATCCCAAGCAGCACGCACGTGTCACAGGATAGTGCTATATCCTACAGTTCCAGTAGTGACTAGAGAGCCGATCCCAAGCAGCACGCACGTGTCACAGGATAGTGTTGTATCCTACAGTTCCAGTAGTGACTAGAGATCCGATCCCAAGCAGCACGCACGTGTCACAGGATAGTGTTACATCCTACAGTTCCAGTAGTGACGAGAGATCCGATCCCAAGCAGCACGCACATGTCACAGGATAGTGCTGTATCCTACAGTTCCAGTAGTGACTAGAGAGCAACACGCACGTGTCACAGGATAGTGTTATATCCTACAGTTCCAGTAGTGACTAGAGAGCCGATTCCAAGCAGCACGCACGTGTCACAGGATAGTGTTATATCCTACAGTTCCAGTAGTGACTAGAGAGCCGATCCCAAGCAGCACGCACGTGTCACAGGATAGTGTTATATCCTACAGTTCCAGTAGTGACGAGAGAGCCGATCCCAAGCAGCACGCACGTGTCACAGGATAGTGCTATATCCTACAGTTCCAGTAGTGACTAGAGAGCAGCACGCACGTGTCACAGGATAGTGTTACATCCTACAGTTCCAGTAGTGACTAGAGAGCCGATCCCAAGCACCACGCACGTGTCACAGGATAGTGTTGTATCCTACAGTTCCAGTAGTGACTAGAGAGCCGATCCCAAGCACCACGCACGTGTCACAGGATAGTGTTATATCCTACAGTTCCAGTAGTGACGAGAGCCGATCCCAAGCAGCACGCACGTGTCACAGGATAGTGTTATATCCTACAGTTCCAGTAGTGACGAGAGAGCCGATCCCAAGCAGCACGCACGTGTCACAGGATAGTGTTACATCCTACAGTTCCAGTAGTGACGAGGGAGCCGATTCCAAGCAGCACGCACGTGTCACAGGATAGTGTTATATCCTACAGTTCCAGTAGTGACGAGGGAGCCGATTCCAAGCAGCACGCACGTGTCGCAGGATAGTGTTATATCCTGCAGTTCAAGTGATGCGGCTTGAACATTTTGACGGAAAATTTCAAGGGAGGTAAATTCAGTTATGTCCTTACAGTCAACCGCGAGTTACTTCCCTTAGTATGTTCAGTCTGTGAAGACGTGTGCGACACGCCGAGGAGATGCCCGTGCTTAGCTGTGTCACTCTTAATGGTTTGGATACTCCCTGTCTCTCCGTCACACACACACACACACACACACACATACACACGCACACACACACACACACACACACACACACACACACACATACACACACACACACACGCGTGGACACACACACATACACGCGCGTGGATACACACGTGGACCTACACGTGGACACACACAGACACAGACTCACACACATACAAACACACACACACACACACACACACACACACACACACACACACACACACGAACGCACGCACGCACTCACACACGCACACGTGGACACACACAAACACAGACACACACACACACACATACAAACACACACACACACACACACACACACACACACACACACACACGAACGCACGCACGCACTCACATACGCACACTCGCACGCGCGCACACACACACACACATGCAGGCGTAGGCACACACGCACACACATACACACAGACACACACACACATACACACACACATTCACACACATATACAGACACACACACACACACACACACACTCACATTCATACACGCACGCACGCACGCACGCGCACACACACATGCAGGCGCAGGCACACACACGCACGCACACACGCACGCATGCACACGCACATGCACACGTACCCCCCCCCCCCCCCCCCCAAACACACACACACACAAACCGCTCTAATGCACTCACATGAGCGCGGGTCTTCGAGCAAATGCACATTTACACATTTTCCATACAGGCAGGCACGAAAATCATGCATAGTTATTTTCTGCTCATTCACGCGCAAACATGTGCATATGCAGGTGCACATACGCACGCAAACACAAACCCGTGCACACACATACACAAAAACACATGTACACCCGAACTCAGGCGAGAACATACATGTATACAAACACATACATCAACACGCCCGCGTACCACATTATGCATGCATGTAAACATGCGGAATTAATCGGCGTATGCACACCCTTACATTTGCAAAGGAGTGCATGAGAATAAATTCGTGTGTGCGTTCGTGCGTGCGTGTGTGTGTGTGTGTGTGTGTGTGTGTGTGTGTGTGTGTGTGGTGTGTGTTTGTATCTATGCCTATGTGTGTATATGTGGATGTGTTTGTCTGTGTGTTTGTGTCTATGTATGTGTGTGAATATGTACGTGTGCGTGCGTGCAATCATGTTTGCGCGCGCGCGCGCGCGTAGGTGCATGCGTGGTGTGTGTGTGTGTGTGTGTGTGTGTGTGTGTGTGTGAGTGTGTGTGTGAGAGAGAGAGAGAGAGAGAGAGAGAGAGAGAGAACGAATGAACGAACGAACGATCTGGTTTAGTTGTTAGGCCTCCGGCCATTCACAATGATTACATGTTTACGTCATCGGCAGTTCAATTTAAATTGCTTCACGTCTTCTCATTAAGGCATAATACAAATACATGGCGGTTAATCTGATCACATAATGGTCGATGGAGGAAAAAGAATTTCCGGCACTATTGAAGCCGATAATGTTGCATAAGTACTTCTGCCTGATATCTTCAAAACTGGACATACATACACTGATACAGCATATGAAATGTACACTCAAATTTCTCATTACAAGCTGGACAACCAGCCGGAGTGTCGGTTGCAACCAAGTGAGTGAGGGTATAGTTCACGAAATCCAGGGCGGAACTGAATAAACACATCTCCAAAAGGCTTTTTATCAAGTGCAAGAAAATACCCTTCTCTTCCCCATCTGAACTTTATCTGTCTATAAAAAGAATATCTTGCACTCCCAAACAATGCTGATTTCCAGTCATTACAAAATTCACAGATAATGCTCCTCTTCGGTTTCTTGATTAATTCCCTTTCACTGCTCACAGTTTGGCTAACCCCAACGCTCTCAAAACCATATTTGTATAACAAATCCTTAATACGGTGTGCCCAGTTCTCTTGGTTTGAGTTTATCTGCATTCTGTAAACCATACGTGGGCATCAAGAAGGTTCCATGCGGAGTAACCTCAACCAGTACCTCACTAAGCGGATGATGCCATTTACATAGAGAGGGTATCTATCAGTTTCCCCATATACGATTAGATTTGGTACATTGATGAGCAAATTAAGGAATATTTTCAGTGCTTCAAGATGTACAGTTTTGATTACATAACAATTATACAGCCCCCATACCTCTGATGAATACAACAATACACTGAGAACTTGAGAGAGAGAGAGAGAGAGAGAGAGAGAGAGAGAGAGAGAGAGAGAGAGAGAGAGAGGGGGGGGGGGGAGGGGGGGATTTACAATAAGTCCTGTAGAATTTTTCTATCCAAGACGGATATCTACCGGCATTACTGGTTGTACGGACATAATTATCTAGATCTCCCATTGGTTTATCCCCAGGTTACTTGCTTTTATTATGGCTTTCCTATCCCATGTTCGATTCTACCTTTATCCATCATCATGCTCCCTTGTTCTCTCCTTACTGAATACTCTGCGCAAAAGCCCTGTTCTTCTTTCCCTCCTCCAGACTCCGTCCCCACACTCCAACACCCCCTGCTTCTTTTATTACTTTGGTCACCATATTTTCCCCAGTCCGGTGATAAGACTGGGCTAATTCCTTCCCGGGTGATACTGTCAAATGATAGTGACAACAACTCCGGCCCAACTCCCATCCCGGCTTTGCTTGTCAGTGCCCATTAGCTCGACAATGGCTTATGAGATGGTGCGCTTGCCTCAGACGCAATGCTCAAACCCGGAAGCCAGTGCTACGGCGTGACAAATCTGTGAGATGCATGAACACCTCACTTTCCTATAGGTCATTGCGCGCAGGCGCCGACCAATCGCGTGCGAGCGTTCGACGTTTTCCGCCAAATAGATCAGGACGCCATATGCGGAAAAATCGGATCACAGTGCAGAAATGGCAGCACAAATTGAATGCAACAAAATGGGTAAAAATAGCACTTAGACTGATTTGACAGCAACGACAGTGTTGAAGTGTTAGCATGATAGATGAACAGGTATGATCGTAACATTTCCCCCCTCACGAATCTGCATTCTTTCTCAGTGGAGTATCGAAAGTGCCAGCATGCCTTAGTGAACTTTGCTGTCCTGAGCTGCATTGTGCTGAAATGTGCGGGTCTTTGTAGCACTGCACTCTGCTAAACTGTTGTATTCTGTTTTCTACTGTGTTGTTTCGTGATGTTTCCGCTGTGTCGTACCGTGCTTCGCCTCTCTGCTCATTACTGTCTCGCACCGTATCATCTTGTGCTGTATTCACTGGGGTGTACTTTACCGCTCTGTTTTGTAGGATAATGCAATGCACACGTAACAGAATGTGATGCGTGTGGATTGTAACATGCCGCAACGTAGCATAACGTCACGTTACGTAACATGATGTAATGGGGTATGATCGGACGTGATTGGATTCACCGAATGAAATGTAAGGATTTGATACAATCAATGCTACATATACCAATGTAAAGCTGTGTAAAGTACCGACTTGATCTGCAATGTACCGAAATGTAAGGATTTGATACAATCAATGCAACATATACCAATGTAAAGATGTGTAAAGAATCGACTTGCACTGAAATGTACCGAAATGTAAGGATTCGATACAATCAATGCTACATAGACCCATGTAAAGATGTGTAAAGTACCGACTTGCACTGCAATGTACCGAAACGACATATGGCACAAGGTAACGCAACCAGAATATTGTAGCTTGTGGGTAGGGTTCCATCTTCCAGGTGCCTGACCGCACGGTTAGATCTGTGCAATCTGATCCTGCCCCACCTCTTCCCGGCAGTCTCCTGGAGGCGCCCTTGCCTGAGCTACTGGAACTGGCACCCACGACCCATCAGCCAGGGGATCCAGCTGATGAAGGGGTACTGAGCAATCCCAGCCGTATGTTACATTTAGCATGCAGTGTATAGTTTCATGATTAATTTTGTGGTGTAATACAACGGAGTGATAGGGAACATGACAGAGTGTAATGTTACACAGTACAGTGCCGCCACAATGCTACACACTGCCCCACACTAAGAGCACTGCTACCATCGGTGGGCATCCGTCTGGCTCGTGAGACCACTGTCTCTCCAGGCGGGTCACTCCGCCTTGGAACAGCGTTGGGAGTGACTGATGGGTCCCGGGCTGGACCTGCAGTTCCTCCAGCAGCCTCTGCAGAGGAAGTGGGATGGCGAGGAAGAGGTCCGCTCCTGTCTCCGTTTCCCTCGGCTCCTCCAGTCTTCCGTCTACAGGCTTCCCCTCGTCCTGCTTTCCCGCTGTCCTCCCCATCAGCTGCGCTCCAGCAGTCACGGTCGTCTGCAAGGTGTCTTTTCTTGTCTGCCTCGATGCCCCTAAGAATAATTTTTTCAAAGGAGACACTGTAGCGAATAATGTAGATATTGTGTGCGTGCGTGCATGTGACGTGCGTGTGTGCGTGCGTGCGTGCGTGCTTGCGTGTAAGCGTGAGTGCATGTGTGTGCGAGTGTGTATGACTGTCTGTCTACCTGTCTTTCTGTCTGTCTTTCTGAATGTCTGTCTGTGTGCCTGTCTGCCTGCCTGCCTACCCACCCGCCTGCCCGCCCGTCCGTCCGTCCCTCCGTCCATCCGTCTGTCCGTCAGTCTGTCTATCTGTCTGTCTGTCTGTCTGTCTGTCTGTCTGTCTGTCTGTCTGTCTGTCTGTCTGTCTGTCTGTCTGTCTGTCTGTCTGTCTGTCTGTCTGTCTGTCTGTCTGTCTGTCTGTCTGTCTGTCTGTCTGTCTGTCTGTCTGTCTGTCTGTCTGTCTGTCTGTCTGTCTGTCTGTCTGTCTGTCTGTCTGTCTGTCTGTCTATTGTTTTATTCATTGTCTACACGGTATGAGTAGATGGCACTGTCATTTTTGTTTTCCTTTATCTGCACGGTGCCCGAAGTGCTATGGCGCTCTCTTGGACGCGACATGACGGAGCGCTTCTTCCGGTTGTATCCGTGATTTTTTTCTTTGAAACTCCATCAACAGAAAAAGCTTGATGCTTATTGTGTTTTGCTGGCAGACGCTCGTACGTAATCCCCGATACAAGAAGAGCACAGAGAGGCATTGCACTTATCCAGGGGCGCGTTGCAAACGGCGAGATTTGCCAAGATTTGCCAAGGAAAGCAAGAAAACCAAGCATTCACAACGCTCTCGCTCCGAGGAAAACGAGGCCTAGGCGAGACTTCGCAAGCAGGGCGCGTTGCAAATGGCGAGATTTGCCAAGATTTTCCAAAGAAAGCAAGAAAACCAAACATTCGCAACGCTCTCGCTCCAAGGAAAACGAGGCTTAGGCGAGACTTCGCAAGCAGCTCTGAGAGGTGGTCCGCCTAGCGAGAATAACGAGAAACAATGGCGGCTTTGCGACACACGAAGCTTGACTTTGTGTTCCAAGATTATACATTTTTTAATGTAACCATCCCAACTGCCAATTGGCAGCAGTTGCAGACCAATGAGTGCTTGTTTCACTGCGCTGTAGACATACGTCGTACGTCCTCTTTTGGCACTCAGCAATGCTGTATAGACGTACGTTGTACGTCCTCATCAACCGCTTTCTATACCATCTCCCGCATCGGTCATGCTATTTGCCGAAATGGCGCTAATGTCTTCGAAATGCTTAGAAATGAGCATATATATCGTTATTCCCTTCTTGAATCTCTATATATATTTTCGCTGTCTGTCTGTGTGTGTGTCTGTGTGTCTGTGTGTGTGTGTGACACTTATACGTTTCCACAGTTTTATTCCGATCGACTTGAAACTTGGTATGGGGTTAGGTGTGGACCGGGGTCAGGTCAACGTGGGGTTAAAAAAATGGTGTTGCCATGGTAACCGGAAGTGGGCACAAACAAGATGGCCGCCGAAACTCAAAGTGCTCCGATTTGACCAAAATTTGGTGTGTGGGTAGGTGAAACTTGGTGTGGGGTTAGGTGTTGTCCGGGGTCAGGTCAGGGTGGGGTTAAAAAAATGGAGTTGCCATGGTAACCGGAAGTGGGCACAAACAAGATGGCCACTGAAAACTCAAAGTGCTCCGATTTGACCGAAATTTGGTGTGTGGGTAGGTACAGTCGAATGATGAAGATCTGCGCAATAATTTTTTGGTTGTCATGGTTACGTACCATGGCAACGCCATTTTTTAACCCCACGTTGACCTGACCCCGGTCCACACCTAACCCCATACCAAGTTTCACGTCGATCGGAATAAAACTGTGGAAACGTATAACCGGAAGTGGGCACAAACAAGATGGCCGCCGAAAACTCAAAGTGCTCCGATTTGACCAAAATTTAGTGAGTGGGTAGGTACAATAGAATGATGAAGATCTGTTATAAAAAAATTTGGTTGTCATGGTTACGTCACGAGAAAAACAAGATGGCGGCTGAGGAAACAATGGACGACTGTGTCGAAGGCGGCGAAGCCGCCTGAGACACAGGAGTTCCCATCCACTTAAAACTTGGAATGGGGTTAGATGTGGGCCAGGGTCAGGTCATGGTGGGGTAAAAAAAAATGGCGTTGCCATGGTAACCGACCGGAAGTGGGCACAAACAAGATGGCTGCCGAAAACTCAAAGTTCTCCGATTTGACCGAAATTTGTTGTGGGTAGGTGCAGTCGAATGATGAAGATCTGTGAACAAATTTTTCGGTTACCATGGTTACGTCACGAGAAAAACAAAATGGCGGCAGAGTAAACAATGGACGACTGTGTCGAAGGCGGGGAAGCCGCCTGAGACACAGGAGTTCCCATCGACTTAAAACTTGGTATGGGGTTAGATGTGGTCCGGGGTCAGGTCATTGTGGGGTTAAAAAAAAGGTGTCGCCATGGTAACTGGAAGTGGGCACAAACAAGATGGCCGCCGAAAACTCAAAGTGCTCCGATTTGACCGAAATTTGGTGTGTGGGTTGGTAAAGTCAGATGATGAAGATCTGTGAACATATTGTATGTTACCATGGTTACGTCACGAGAAAAACAAAATGGTGGCTAAGTAAACAATGGACGACTGTGTCGAAGGCGGGGAAGCCGCCTGAGACACAGGAGTTCCCATCGACTTAAAACTTGGTATGGGGTTAGATGTGGGCCGGGGTCAGGTCATGGTGGGGTTAAAAAAAAGGTGTCGCCATGGTAACCGGAAGTGGGCACAAACAAGATGGCCGCCGAAAACTCAAAGTTCTCCGATTTGACCGAAATTTGGTGTATGGGTAGGTAAAGTCAAATGATGAAGATCTGTGAACACATTTTTGGTTATGGTTACGTAATGAGAAAAACAAAATGGCGGCTGAAGAATTTTTCTTTGTATGTGGCTTTGACGCTTTGCGCATTGCCTGGCCGCGAAGCGGCTAGTATGATATATATTTAAGCTATTATTATTAAACCAGAACTATATTTGACCAAATTACGTTAGAAACAGCAACATTTTGAAAGACGGACATACGGTCGCCATATGAATCAAAATGGCGACCGCATGTCTGTGTTTCAAATTAAAATGTTGCTGTTTCTAACGTAATTTGGTCAAATATAGTTCTGGTTTAATTAGAGTAGCCTAAATATATCATATTCAAGAAGGGGATAACGATATATATGATCATTTCTAAGCTATTTCGAAGACATTAGCCTCGTTAGCGCCAGTAGCGTCATTTCGGTAAATAGCATAACCCTATATTATGACTAATATTATGAAAAGATGTATATATTATATGTATTTCATTCATTCATGAAAAATAGATAACAAGGGGACACTTCACCATGTCGTGCAGTCGGTGTGTCACACACTGGTCGAATTGCGAGGTAACTAAGTGGATATATATATAATAGTACATTTAGTAGCATAATAATTGTATTGGTACCATAATGCAAATTTACATCTAACAGTGTTAGCAATAAAAGTACTGGTTTGCAACTGCCTGTGGTGTGGAGAATAGCCTTTTATATTAAAAAAAATCCAGTAGGGCCTATAGTTTTTTTCGTCAAAAGATCATTTGTATGATACATTATCGTTCATTTTAATATTTAACTGATTATGGTCATGAAATTTTCAACGAATTAGGAATAAGAATGTTGTCCTAGGAAATAACCGAAATGCCCACAAAATATCCACTCATGGCCTTGTCTTGTCTTTCCTTCACTGCACACAATCAGCATAAGTGATCAGTGATTACTTTGGCACTGTAAGGGGTGTTGCGCTTGTTCCAAGGTAGCTGAAGTCGTAGTTCGTTAAT
>JAWQFJ010010242.1:40000-42500 GCA_034096865.1 Theodoxus fluviatilis
TATAAATGATTTTTGGGACTGTCAAAAAATGATTGTGATTTGAAGGTGGTCTTTAATACTGAGTTGGTTGTATATATATAAAATAAAGTTTCCCTGTTCTTGTTTACGATACTAAACTGATTTATTTACGATTAATCTTCGCAAAATGTACCTCAGTCAATCACTGTTCCACATTATTCCTTGCTTTGCGAGAAGACTTAGGCAAGAGCCCGAAGAAAAATTGCGTAGAAGCTGTGAAGGTTCTAATGAAATAACCCCCAGACAAAAAGAGATACATTTGTATAAGACTTTCTTTGATACAACCACAAACTGGACATCTTTGTGAAGGCTGCATTTCATCGAAAACCCTTAACCAACTGTAAAGATGCGCGGTGATAGGGTCCACCCTATGGTGAGAACGTAGTGGATATCATGCATTTGTAAACATGGAAGGCTGAGGAAGTTCCATTTAGGACGGACTATTCGTTTTTTGGCACGCCATAAACAACATAGATCACCAGCTCCTGGCAGCCCTACATCCAGAAGTCTCCCCTCCTGCATGAGTGCAAAGTCAGCTCCTCAACTTCTATTCGCCCATTGAATCCCTGCTTTTGACAGGCAGATTTAAGGGAGCAAGCTTTGGCGTTTGACTACGTGAGAGGCGCGGTGCAGTGAATCGGCCCACGGGACGCGAGAAATCTGGATTCTCTCTGGATTTCGTACACTTACCACTGTCAAGTAGTGGATCAGCATAAGTCAACGCAGTCATACTAGACTCATATCCATCTCTCCAGCTTGGTCGAACGTTTTAGTATAATTCAGATCTAAAATCACTGTATATACATGAGAAATGATAAGAACGACCTCTACATAATGAAAGTGGGTGTAGATTGGCAAGCCAGGAAGGCTAGACAGCGAACGCCTTCACTCGTCGTAAGAAATGTAGCCTGATGCTTCAGTGTACGGTGATTTTCAATTAAATCTCATCCTTTTTCTTTTACTCTTTCGATATAGTTTTGTGTGGCTTTTTTCTTTTATAATCTCCGCCGTATCTGATTCATCGTCCGTCCTTTCCACCAGGAAAGGTTACTTTCTTAATTTGTCAAACTGGGACCAAAATAAATTCCAGCTCGAAAGCTAATTAAAAAAATATCTCCCACGTGCTTCACTCGTCAATTGCTCACAGTGTGGCCTTAAATCAGTTCATGTATTTGGACTCCAGTGAAAAACAACACGAAGAGTAAATGAGAAGTGGAAACGAGCTAAAGACAAGTACACAGAGATCTGAGCTTTGAACTAATACAAGTTTTCTATCGAATGAAATTTGTCCCCTTTACCAAACAGACCATCGGATTTCCATTGCATCTATTGAGTCAAGGCGCGACGCAGAAGTTAACTAGACAACACTAGGAGAACGCAAACCTCCGACAAGGCAGCCACAGGGGTGGAGGCGTCACCACGGAACGTGCAAAGCGGTGACCGTAGCAAATGACATTCACACCCGCTCACGCGAACTCTCGCGCTGCAGTCGTGATCTCGTGTAAGGCTTGGGAAAGGCTATAATTAGGCCGTTTTGCGGCTACGACGCTGCTCCCAAATGTAATGGATTGTTCCTTGGGGAAATCCCTGACCTTGCAGCCAATTTCATCAGATTCCGTCGCGAACATTTTGAGTTATTTTGCCGAACAACGAACAAACTAACGAATTAACGAACGAACTAAACTGAACTGAACTGAGCTGAACGGAACTGAACGGAACTGAACTACTAAACTGAACAGGACGGAACGGAACAAAACTGAACGGAACTGAACTGAACTAAACTGAACTGACAAAACTGACTCAACTCAACTCAACTCAACTCAACTCAACTCAACTCAACTCAACTCAACTCAACTCAACTCAACTCAACTCAACTCAACTCAACTCAACTCAACTCAACTCAACTCAACTCATCTCAACTCAACTCAACTCAACTCAACTCAACTCAACTCAACTCAACTCAACTCAACTCAACTCAACTCAACTCAACTCAACTCATCTCATTAACTGAAGGGAATACATAACCTCAATGGTAGAGGTAACTACACTTGTGTGGACATTGCATCCTTCCCAAGGTTCAGGCTCCGCAGCCGAAGCCCGTGATGACTGGACGCCGTGTTGGAGGCTGTGATGACCCTTGACCTGCTTTCTTGGGCATGATCCACAATTTGCACAGCGTCTGCTCACCCAGGTGTAATACTGTGTGCATGCAAGGCAATGGAGGTACACCCAGGTGTAATACTGTGTACATGCAAGGCAATGGAGGTACACCCATGTGAAATACTGTGTGCATGCAAGGCAATGGAGATACACCCAGGTGTAATACTGTGTACATGCAAGGCAATGGAGGTACACCCAGGTGTAATACTGTGTACATGCAAGGCAATGGAGATACACCCAGGTGTAATACTGTGTGCATGCAAGGCAATGGAGGTACACCCAGGTGTAATACTGTGTGCATGCAAGGCAATGGAAGAACACT
>JAWQFJ010010242.1:45000-59145 GCA_034096865.1 Theodoxus fluviatilis
TCTCTCTCTCTCTCTCTCTCTCTCTCTCTCTCTCTCTCTCTCTCTCTCCCTCTGTCTCTCTTACTCTCTCTTACTCTCTTTCTTACTCTCTTTCTCTCTCTTTCTCTCTCTCTGTCTCTCTCTGTCTCTCTCTGTCTCTCTCTCTCTCTCTCTCTCTCTCTCTCTCTCTCTCTTTCTCTCTCTCTCAAATACTTTTAAAATGTGCACACATGTACTTTTATTCGTTTTATAGTGGATTCTGAACCCAATCATTCTTATGCGTGAATTATACATCTCAACCACGTACACACGAAGAAAAGATTTTGCTTGCAGTGACTCTACGGAGCACCGTTATTAACTCTACATGACTCAGACACAACACAAGCACCGTTATTGACTCTACACGACTCAGACACAACACAAGCACCGTTATTGACTCTACACGACTCAGACACAACACAAGCACCGTTATTAACTCTACACGACTCAGACACAACACAAGCACCGTTATTGACTCTGCATGACTCAGACACAACACAAGCACCGTTATTAACTCTACACGACTCAGACACAACACAAGCACCGTTATTAACTCTACACGACTCAGACACAACACAAGCACCGTTATTAACTCTACACGACTCAGACACAACACAAAGATGGACGCATTTTGGTCTTGAAACCAATTCTGTCTGAAGAGTGTAAAGTTCGTTGCGTGGGGAAGAACCGTTCTGTCGACATTTGTATACCTCCTCTGGGCCCCATTACCTTGCTGCCACTTTATAAAAAAATGACCGGATCTTGATGGCGATAAAGTTATGGGAGCGAGGCTCCGGGGACCTGAGGAGGTTATGGGAAACTTTGCGTTAACGGCGTTTTCCACGTGTGTTGACCTTCTCATGTCAGAGGTACATGAATTTCGCTTTTATAAATTCTAATAAACTTTCAATCTAAAGATTGATTCGCAGAAAAGGTACAATAACAACAACAACAACAACAACAATTAAATAGATGCTAGTCGTCCACTGCAAGACTTGACAACACAAAATCGGAAACTCGCCAGACGATTCGTGCAGTGGATGAAAAAGATTCGCCACTTGTTTTAACTCTTTGCTTGTCAGTCGGTACTGTTTGTCTCCGTTTGTCCATCAAGATTGTCGCCAACTGATTCCTGTAACACGAACTCGACAGTTCTATGATCCCGATGATGACGTCATATGCGTGAGGCACTCGGCTGAACTTTCGAAGTGGTTGACACTTTGTATACCAATATAGTATCAGGGTATTCAGTAACTCTTACACACCTTCCTGAGAAAAGTGACATGCTGAAATACACAAGGGAACCCCAGGATTCTCTAATAAGACAATCCCAGCGATTGAGTTCGAGACTTCCCCACGCTTTGCCGAGCTCTCCAGTGTGACTGATGACATCCATTAGTCAAACAAGACACGGATTCAATGCAATTACCAGGTAGAGCCTGGACGCTGTACTCACGCAGGACAGAAGGTGAGAGATCTGGACTTTAGGTTGCTTGGAGCTACTAAATCTAGATGCTATAATGAGAGAAGATGAAACAAAAATGTGCCTCTCTACCACAGAATGGGGCGGACGCCAACTGGCCTCATTGCCAGATGTCGGCTAAATGGAAGGAGAGGGGTTGGGTATGACAGTGGTGAAAATGCGATAGACCTTGAAACCTGTATCCATTTGTTTATAGCAACACATTGTGTTTTCTCTGAACATTCCATCGGCAAACCTCCAGTTGGTCAGCCGAGCCGATACATCACACTCAAAATGGCCACTATGATGACAACATTAGGTTGCCATAGAAACAAATTGCCTAAATTTGAAAACCCGTTTTCTCATGCCAGTGGGCGCTAGCTTTGAGTCGTTCAGAACTTTGTCACCGTTTTCCTAATTTCGTGCATTTTACACTGATGGAAAGAAAAAAATGTTTCCATTTTACGACGATATGCTCAGCTCAGAATTTCCTAAAGGTAACATCCACCCACCATGTGCTGGGCGATCGCACATAATCCCCCAGGCAATCAAACTTTTGCAGGCACGTCGTAAACGTCTTCTCCAGTGGTAGTTTCTTTCGATTTGTTTGCATGTATTCATCAGAAGACGATGCCAACAGTGTCTCTTAACCCTTGGAGTGCCGCGATAACACATTCCCCTACCCCACCCTTACAAATAAGCACACTCCTAGTGCACTGACATCGATGGCAGACCGGCTTTGATGTGTGCTGTGCTCCCATTGGTTGACAAAAATAGGCTCTAACCATTAGAGAGTGAGCTTAGTGAAAGTTTATCACAGAGCCGAAGCCCAGTGGCAGACAATTCGGACTGTGGCACTCCGAGGGTTCATTAAGGTCGTCTTACACGTTGCAACAGAAATACGCTGTTTCTGTTTCTCTGATCTAGACATTTTTTAGGTGTTCACTCACTGTGAAACTACTCAAACCTCTGAGCTACACGATGAGAAGTGTAGTATCACGTACCTCTGTCAGTGGTATCATGTATCTCTGTCAGTGGTATCACGTATCTCTGTCAGTGGCATCATGTATCTCTGTCAGTGGCATCATGTATCTCTGTCAGTGGCCTGAACTTTGACTCGCACCGCAGACTCTGACGCACAGATCGATTTGAATACGGTGGCAATGTATGTGAACTATTTACATGTACGTGTTCTAGATAGAGCTTTTAAATATCAATACTGTTATTTGGTTATGGGTTCTTTGCATGTGCGTCAGTAATTGTATAAGTGACCTCTTAGCATATGCGGCAGTAATTGTAGAAGTGAACACTTTGCATGTGCGTCAGTAATTGTAGAAGTGAACACTTTGCATGTACGTCAGTAATTGTAAAAGTGAACACTTTGCATGTGCGTCAGTAATTGTAGAAGTGAACACTTTGCATGCAAAACGAAGGGGGAAAAGGCAGACATTTTTTACTCGTGTACGGGTATAAAAGCGACAGTTTAATTCAAGGAGCATTCCCATTGGTTGACGGGCAAAACTATTTCACCAGAGATACTGGGAAAACAGAAACCGTCCAAAACTGTGATCTCGTTTCTGGGGACTCAAAAATCCTTTGAGAGATCTGCTAGCAAATCAACGAACGTGTATGTCATGATTGAAAAACTGTTTCAGTTTCATTGTGTGCCACGGCCTTTGGCAGAATGAGTGAGGGTTTCAACAGTGTCCGAGCAACCTTATCGTTGATTAACATTACACTACTGATGTACACGGATAAACCGTTTTGAAATGTTTGAAATATATTTAAACATTTGTAAAAACCTATATTCTAAGGCGTTTTAGTATTTTGTCTGCCACGGCATCTAAAAATGAACACGTGGGTGTTTTGCAAAGCAATCTGAACTCATTCGTTTATAATGCAGCTACATGCATCTTTGACATTTCATCTTCGTGTACACAAGTACACGATTCAGCTTTCGGTAGCTTTGTAAACATCATTTTTCTTCCGCCGTTCTCAAGCTCACAACGCTTCGGTCTTTACCGCAGGAACTATTCCACTCTTGTCTGTCGACAGAAACTGTCGGCCTAGAAAAACCAGCTGCTCCGCTTTTCCATTACTAGCGTTTTACTCGTGACGTCAGAGAGATAGCTTGACTTCCGGGTTCTATTTCTGGCATGGCCGGGCCGCTGACTACAGTGAACCGAACGTCCTTGACCTTAGCGAATGGTGTTCGCCGCAAGCTGCGGAGTGCTGCTTACATGTTTTTCCTGCAGCAAGTGCGACTCATGCAGCTTCGATCTCGGGCGTTCGCTGGGAGTGGCTGGGGGCAAACAGGATTCACCCATCTGTGGGCAGCGTCCAGGTAAAACTCCTGTCTCCTTTTCCTCTGGTTTCTCCTCCTGGGAGCAGTGTCCCCCTGGAAGGGCTTGCATGGTATGTTGGAGTAGAGGGGGAGTTCTGCTTATGCAACACTTTACCTAAGAAGTGAGGTAAGCGTGTCAGGAACGCTCAAATCATTCATGCAAGAGAGAACTGATTGCAGCAGGGGGAGAATGGGTGGGGGGGAGGGGGGGAACGAGAGCGGAGGAGGGGGTGGGGGTGCGGGTGGATGGGAGAAAGAAAGAAAGTTAGGAGGAAGAGGAGGGATGCGGGGGAGGGACCGTTAGAGAAACGGGGGATGATGATAAAAATGTACAGTGGAAGTCATAACAGCTGATTCAGAAGGATGTACTCATTCGTAATTATGATCAAGTGAATCTGATTTATCATTTTCCTACGTGTGTTGAGCGCGTGCGGCTCGCGCGCGAGTGCACACACACACACACACACACACACACACACACACACACACACACAGACACACACATACACACACACACACACACATGCACACACACACACACACACGCACACACACACACGTACACATACACACACAAACACACACACACACACACAAACACACACACGCGCGCGCGCATTCGCATACACACATATACTCAGACAAATACCACACATACACACGCATTCACACACAGTGAGAGTTAAACACACACACACACATATATATATATATATATGTATGTATGTATATATATATATATATATATATATATATATATATATATATATAGATAGATAGAGAGAGAGAGAGAGAGAGAGAGAGAGAGAGAGAGAGAGAGAGAGAGAGAGAGAGAGAGAGAGAGAGAGAGACTCAGAGAGAACAAACGAAGTTTGTTCAGTAGTCTGACTGCCCATTTGAAAACTGGACACACTCGATAAGAATATGTCCTTAGAATGGCTGCTTACATTTTCCACGCTCACGGTTTATGCCAATTTAAAGTCAAATAACGCTTCTAACTTGTTACGACTTTGTTACTGTATATTATGATATTTTTCTGCTGCTCTCTAAACTTCAAAGCGTAGAAAATAAATATTGCCACCATCCCCTGTTATGCGGACATTCGACCCCTCCAGAGGCCAGCTGAAGTGTCCACGTAAACTAGCATGTATGTGTGGTGCAATGTATTTTCCCCTTAGTTTGGTTTAGAAACATCAATCTACCAAATCATGCTTCTTGTCTTCCACCACCGCATTGCAAAATGGACATGTCAGATATCTCCATTAGTTGTTACTGGGAGGTTGGTTTACTCTTAGATCATTATATTCTAGCCTTAAGCGAATACAGGCATCGCGAAATTTGTAATATTGAGATAATTAAAGTATTTCCTGGTCAAATATATTTTTAAAACAGCGAAACACGTAAATCTTTTTTAAATGAGGTTATAAGCGTCCTAAGGAGGGGGAGGGGGGGGGGAGAGAAAAAAAGACAGCGAGAGAGAGAGAGGGAGGAGAGAGAGAGAGAGAGAGAGAGAGAGAGAGAGAGATTATTTATCATCAAGGATGACATTTTAGGCATTTCTGCCTATCTTCCAAATTATCCTTGCTCGTGAAAAATGAAAATCATGAATAGAAAAGAAAAAATTACACAGTAGCTAATATATGTACAACAGTTGGTAAGGTATATGAACAATATGATCAACAATGACAAAGATTTGAGTAGATTTCTGTGACAACTGTCAGCTTGGTGAGTCTTCAATTTCAAGCAAATACTTGTCATATGTACAGGCGACATTGTACTCGGAGTACAGCGAACTGAATAGAGAATCACGTATGTATGTTTTAGAAGACTTCATAGAAGTATTGTTCCTTAGGTGCAATGGAGTGTATTCCACATCATAACACCTGAGTATGTAAGACTGCCTTTTAGTATGTCTACTCTAGGTTGTGGTAGAACAAAGGTGTTGCAAGATAGTGAATGGCTTGTTTGGGGACGATTGAAGAGATCAATAAGATACTTCGGCGCTCGTGAATGAGCAATTGTGTGCATATGGATGCATTTATTGAGGACGAAGTGTTTTTGGAAGGGTAGTAAGCCAATAACTTTTAGCTTTTCATCCCTAGAGAGAGAGAGAGAGAGAGAGAGAGAGAGAGAGAGACGGAGTCAGAGAAAAAGAACCAGTGAAAGACTACGCATTCAGTTTAGAACTCGAAACCTGGAAGTAGGAATACGAGCTCTAGAATGATACACAAAGGGGAAAGGTTCAACAGGGTTGGAGAACTGGGGGGTTTCGTGTTGTTTACTCCAATTTTTCTAAATCAGCTTCCCCACCCAACTCCCCACCATGCAGTCCTTTCACTCCTTCCATCCAGTTCCCATACCCCCCAAACCCTCCCAACTCTCTAACCCCCAACCCCACCCCCACCCCCCACCCCCTCTCAGGCTTGGCCACCTCTTTTTCCCGACCCTCTGATCCCTAACCGATGGGATTGTGTTTCAGCATTCTGCCGAGTCAGTAGTGACTGGCGCGGTTCGCAATGAATACAAAATAGACTTGACCCTTCGCATTACAGCATTGTGCCAAAAATAACTCGTCCTGGATACATTTCCCCCCACATTTTACAGAAATCATTCAGATGTCAAAACTTGTTTCCATTTCAACACAAACATTTTAATTTATCGAATAAACGCTTGTTTATTTCCTCAACAAACGTAATTTATGAGTTTTATGCGAAATAGTTTTAGAACTACTTTAACGGCGTATGTCAGGGAGCAGAGTGCTATCATACAAGCCTCTTCTATGACCTCCATAAGAATATTCTGAATGTATTAGTTCCATCTCGTGATAAGAACTGTGCTAGAGACTCTTTCGCCGGAAGGCAAAGTGTCTAGAGGACTAGAATGGTGTTGCGGCAACACGGCTCAGCAGGGCGAGGGCTAGAGATGGAGTTGTGGAGGCAAACTGGAAAAGGTCAGTGGGTCGAGGGGACAGGGGACGAAGCAGACCATGGTCTCAACTAGGGCAGCCTGGATGGCCTTTTCATAATTGGCTTCCACGGTCAAAAGCCTGAGCAGTGAAGGTGTCAGAAAGAGACGCAAGCCATGCCGTGCTGACCAAGCTCTGGTAGGGACACCGGCAGTGAGAGATCCGCAACCGACGAAGACGCTCGTGAAGACTGTCAGGCTAGCGTGCCCTAGGAGGAAGCCCAGTGATGTGCCGAAGGGTTGCCTGGTGATGTGCCTGGTAAAGAGTGTGCGGCCCGATACACAACGGATGCATACTGCTTGAAAGCGTCATCGATTTGACCCCATGAAAGGTATTTCGTTTTACCTCTCGCCTTTCCCCGCTGCTACTGGTCGGTTTTCTTAACATCTTCATTGTCGGTTGTATGTTGTCCCGGCTATCGATGCAGTTGTCGCCGTTGTCGTCTCTTGCTCCTGCGTCGTCTTGTGTCTTCCTTCCTTTGTTCCAACGTCCTGTGTTCATCACGCGTTTCCTCGTCGTCTCCCTCTACTCTTTCGGTTCCACTTCTCTTCATTTGTTCCTTTTTATCTTTCTTCTCTTCTCCTCTTTTACTTTCTTCTGCATTTTCAAATCATCATCGTTGTCATTGTCGTCGACGTTGTCATCTTACCATTGTTTCATCATGTGGCTGAACACCTCAAAACAGGTCATCAGGAGGTTTGACTTTTTCAAATTATTGGTATTGTCGTAAAGTTGACTGTTTCAGCTCTCCAGTGGTACCAGCATTATAGTCGCATCTGGAAAATTCTGGAAGTTACAGCTATTTGAATAAACAATGCAATTAACACAAAGCTGGAGAAACCTATACGCAAACTGACCTCTTCAAGCCCAGCCAATGGGAGTGTCGATGTGCATTCAGGATACGGCATGACTGTTGATCTCTGAAGCGTTTCAAATGACAGGATGGCAGGAAGGATGGAAAGAAGGAAGGAAGTAAAAAGGAGTGTTGATGTCTGTGGGAAAAGCATTACTTTTATTCTGGGAATCCGTGATTGAGACTCACTTCCCTGTTTGGGTTCGTGATGCCCCGAAGTGCGACTTGCCCTCTGCTCAAAGGAAATTTTAAGATGTCTGACTCAAACCTTTATCAAAGCAAAATGTCTTTATCAATTAAAATTAATGAAACTGATTTCACCCGGTGTACTTTCTGCAAAATCTCAACCCCTGTTACTTCAGTCCGTGGAGAAGCAGTGTGACTAATTTATGTTTGCGCGCAGTGGGGTCCTCGTGGTTTGCGTGTGTGGTTAGAATGACAGGTAAGCTGTGGTGGGAGGCTGGAAAGGCGTCCTAATGAATCCCGCAATTCTGCACACCCCAACGCTGCCTCTTCACGGCCTGATGTGATCCTGAGAACCCCAAGGTAGGCTCTGTGGTCTTTTGGCGCGGCCTATGGCTAGTCCATTAAAGAACACCCCGAGAGCTCAACGACCAGAACTTTGAGCTGATTGAGAAGACTTCGAACGGCTGAAGCGATTTGTTGTACCCGTGCCAGTGCATCGCAGTTTGTTGACTCTGATAAGCTGACCCTCCCAAAGTCATCCGATGTTTCCAGACTTGGGAATGAAACGTATTTTAATGCACGAAAAGCAAAGTTGGCATGTACTGCAAAGTTTTATTTTCATGTTTTTGTGACAGTCTCAGCCTAAGAGCAGGTGTGATTTCACCTGAGCTTTCGGAGCGTCGTTACAGACACAAACCGCTGGGTAGTCCTGTGTCAGCAGCACAGCAAAGCAGGGTGCATGACGTGGAGCCCTGCACTGTGGAGAGTGGTCTGCGTGCACCAGGTGGCAGTCAGTTGGTCCTGCGTTTGGAGCATACTTGAGCAAAGTCCTCAACTCACATTGCTCATTGAAACTGCGGAATCCATTGGATTGTGATGTGCGGACATATGCCATCTTCTGGACCTTCTTTTATCCAATTCAATTTGCTTTGCTTTTCTCGACATTTATCTTTGATCTTTAAAAAAATTGCTTGGCACTTCCCATCAGTTATCATTGATCTTAAAAAAATCAAATCCGAATTGCTTTGTACTTCCCAACATTTGTCTTTGATCCTTTTTTTATCCAATCCAATTTGCTTTGCTTTTCCAAACATTTCATTTTGATCATTAAAAAAATCAAATCCAAAGTGCTTTGCACTTCCCAACATTCATATTTAAGTCAGAGGCTGTTCCAATGTTTCCAGTGTACTGAAGAGGCTTTGTACTGATTGGCTATTTCCATTTGTGTATGCAGTAGCGTCATTTGCATACTGTGTTTTCATTCTGGATAGTCCTTTAATACCCTTGATGTCTTAATTATTTCTTGTGTGTGTAGAAAACAGTACACACACACACACACACACACCCCCACACACCCACACACACACACACACACACACACACACACACACATACACACACACTCATACACACACACACACACACACACACACACACACACACACACACACACACACACCGTTGATTGGGAACAATAATAATACATTGTAGATCCTCCGCGTCTCCTTACGCGATTTGTAAGAGCGAATAAATAGGGACTTTGTGACTTTAAACTAAAATATAAATAGGGACTTTGTGACTTTAAACTAAAATATAAATAGGGACTTTGTGACTTTAAACTAAAATATAAATAGGGACATTGTGACTTTAAACTAAAATATAAATAGGGACTTTGTGACTTTAAACTAAAATATAAATAGGGACATTGTGACTTTAAACTAAAATCACATTGCTCCTCCCCACCAAGGGATGAAATTGGAGATCTCTGAAGGTAAGATGAACTTTTGTAAGGAAATTGTCATGTCGCATTCATCCAGTGTCCCATAGTACGTCCTTCAGGAGGTTGAGGTGGTACTGAGTAGCAAGTAGTTTGGGTCCTTGACCACGGAGTCTACATGTGTGGTTGAAGTATGCAAGTTGGATGGAAGGTGAGAATATAAACTAAGTATCTTTGCCTTTACTTAAATCATGCGAATGAAGAGTTCTCTGCAGAAAATCCTCATTGCATAAGAGGCTTCAGAAAGCTTCTTTCCTCGGTCTCTTCCTGGATACAGGACTCTGCTCTTCCCGGTGCTCTGCTAGTACAACTGAGCTGTTGCTAAGGACGAACACAACTGCTGGAAAAATTTTGCTATAGACAGCATTTGGTGGAACTGGGATCCTGTTGAATTTAAGGTATGACCCGGCACTTGAGGATCGGTAATATCATTTAAGTGGCTGTTCAAGCTCTTCCTGTCTTGGTGACAATTGATGCGTCAGTGCTATCGTCTTGGTGAGGAAACAGGAAGAGTACATTTGATGATGGTTGCCTCTTCCTTTTCCGCTTTGGTAAGGTCGGTGCTCCTGCTGATGACCTCTGGAGCGGCTCTGCAGTCCCCGTGTGGACCAGCAGAGTGAAAGACACTGGAACAGTGTGTGGACCAGCAGAGTGAAAGACACTGGAACACTGTGTGGACCAGCAGAGTGAAAGACACTGGAACACTGTGTGGACCAGCAGAGTGAAAGTCACTGGAACACTGTGTGGACCAGCAGAGTGAAAGTCACTGGAACACTGTGTGGACCAGCAGAGTGAAAGACACTGGAACACTGTGTGGACCAGCAGAGTGAAAGTCACTGGAACACTGTGTGGACCAGCAGAGTGAAAGACACTGGAACACTGTGTGGACCAGCAGAGTGAAAGACACTGGAACACTGTGGACCAGCAGAGTGAAGTCACTGGAACAGTGTGTGGACCAGCAGAGTGAAAGTCATTGGAACAGTGTGTGGACCAGCAGAGTGAAAGACACTGGAACACTGTGTGGACCAGCAGAGTGAAAGACACTGGAACACTGTGTGGACCAGCAGAGTGAAAGACACTGGAACACTGTGTGGACCAGCAGAGTGAAAGTCACTGGAACACTGTGTGGACCAGCAGAGTGAAAGACACTGGAACACTGTGTGGACCAGCAGAGTGAAAGACACTGGAACAGTGTGTGGACCAGCAGAGTGAAAGTCACTGGAACACTGTGTGGACCAGCAGAGTGAAAGACACTGGAACAGTGTGTGGACCAGCAGAGTGAAAGACACTGGAACACTGTGTGGACCAGCAGAGTGAAAGACACTGGAACAGTGTGTGGACCAGCAGAGTGAAAGTCACTGGAACACTGTGTGGACCAGCAGAGTGAAAGTCACTGGAACACTGTGTGGACCAGCAGAGTGAAAGTCACTGGAACACTGTGTGGACCAGCAGAGTGAAAGTCACTGGAACACTGTGTGGACCAGCAGAGTGAAAGACACTGGAACACTGTGTGGACCAGCAGAGTGAAAGACACTGGAACACTGTGTGGACCAGCAGAGTGAAAGACACTGGAACACTGTGTGGACCAGCAGAGTGAAAGACACTGGAACAGTGTGTGGACCAGCAGAGTGAAAGACACTGGAACACTGTGTGGACCAGCAGAGTGAAAGACACTGGAACACTGTGTGGACCAGCAGAGTGAAAGTCACTGGAACACTGTGTGGACCAGCAGAGTGAAAGACACTGGAACACTGTGTGGACCAGCAGAGTGAAAGACACTGGAACACTGTGTGGACCAGCAGAGTGAAAGTCACTGGAACACTGTGTGGACCAGCAGAGTGAAAGTCACTGGAACACTGTGTGGACCAGCAGAGTGAAAGACACTGGAACACTGTGTGGACCAGCAGAGTGAAAGTCACTGGAACACTGTGTGGACCAGCAGAGTGAAAGTCACTGCAACACTGTGTGGACCAGCAGAGTGAAAGACACTGGAACACTGTGTGGACCAGCAGAGTGAAAGTCACTGGAACACTGTGTGGACCAGCAGAGTGAAAGTCACTGGAACAGTGTGTGGACCAGCAGAGTGAAAGTCACTGGAACACTGTGTGGACCAGCAGAGTGAAAGTCACTGGAACACTGTGTGGACCAGCAGAGTGAAAGACACTGGAACACTGTGTGGACCAGCAGAGTGAAAGGCACTGGAACACTGTGTGGACCAGCAGAGTGAAAGGCACTGGAACACTGTGTGGACCAGCAGAGTGAAAGGCACTGGAACACTGTGTGGACCAGCAGAGTGAAAGGCACTGGAACACTGTGTGGACCAGCAGAGTGAAAGACACTGGAACACTGTGTGGACCAGCAGAGTGAAAGTCACTGGAACACTGTGTGGACCAGCAGAGTGAAAGACACTGGAACACTGTGTGGACCAGCAGAGTGAAAGACACTGGAACACTGTGTGGACCAGCAGAGTGAAAGTCACTGGAACACTGTGTGGACCAGCAGAGTGAAAGTCACTGGAACACTGTGTGGACCAGCAGAGTGAAAGTCACTGGAACACTGTGTGGACCAGCAGAGTGAAAGTCACTGGAACACTGTGTGGACCAGCAGAGTGAAAGACACTGGAACACTGTGTGGACCAGCAGAGTGAAAGTCACTGGAACACTGTGTGGACCAGCAGAGTGAAAGACACTGGAACACTGTGTGGACCAGCAGAGTGAAAGACACTGGAACACTGTGTGGACCAGCAGAGTGAAAGACACTGGAACACTGTGTGGACCAGCAGAGTGAAAGTCACTGGAACACTGTGTGGACCAGCAGAGTGAAAGACACTGGAACACTGTGTGGACCAGCAGAGTGAAAGACACTGGAACACTGTGTGGACCAGCAGAGTGAAAGACACTGGAACACTGTGTGGACCAGCAGAGTGAAAGACACTGGAACACTGTGTGGACCAGCAGAGTGAAAGACACTGGAACACTGTGTGGACCAGCAGAGTGAAAGACACTGGAACACTGTGTGGACCAGCAGAGTGAAAGACACTGGAACACTGTGTGGACCAGCAGAGTGAAAGACACTGGAACACTGTGTGGACCAGCAGAGTGAAAGACACTGGAACACTGTGTGGACCAGCAGAGTGAAAGACACTGGAACACTGTGTGGACCAGCAGAGTGAAAGACACTGGAACACTGTGTGGACCAGCAGAGTGAAAGACACTGGAACACTGTGTGGACCAGCAGAGTGAAAGACACTGGAACACTGTGTGGACCAGCAGAGTGAAAGACACTGGAACACTGTGTGGACCAGCAGAGTGAAAGACACTGGAACACTGTGTGGACCAGCAGTGAAAGCACTGGACCGGTGAAAGACACTGGAACACTGTGTGGACCAGCAGAGTGAAAGACACTGGAACACTGTGTGGACCAGCAGAGTGAAAGACACTGGAACACTGTGTGGACCAGCAGAGTGAAAGACACTGGAACACTGTGTGGACCAGCAGAGTGAAAGACACTGGAACACTGTGTGGACCAGCAGAGTGAAAGACACTGGAACACTGTGTGGACCAGCAGAGTGAAAGACACTGGAACACTGTGTGGACCAGCAGAGTGAAAGACACTGGAACACTGTGTGGACCAGCAGAGTGAAAGACACTGGAACACTGTGTGGACCAGCAGAGTGAAAGACACTGGAACACTGTGTGGACCAGCAGAGTGAAAGTCACTGGAACACTGTGTGGACCAGCAGAGTGAAAGACACTGGAACACTGTGTGGACCAGCAGAGTGAAAGACACTGGAACACTGTGTGGACCAGCAGAGTGAAAGACACTGGAACACTGTGTGGACCAGCAGAGTGAAAGTCACTGGAACACTGTGTGGACCAGCAGAGTGAACACGGACACGTGGGAAAGCACTGGAACACTGTGTGGACCAGCAGAGTGAAAGACACTGGAACACTGTGTGGACCAGCAGAGTGAAAGACACTGGAACACTGTGTGGACCAGCAGAGTGAAAGACACTGGAACACTGTGTGGACCAGCAGAGTGAAAGACACTGGAACACTGTGTGGACCAGCAGAGTGAAAGTCACTGGAACACTGTGTGGACCAGCAGAGTGAAAGACACTGGAACACTGTGTGGACCAGCAGAGTGAAAGTCACTGGAACACTGTGTGGACCAGCAGAGTGAAAGACACTGGAACACTGTGTGGACCAGCAGAGTGAAAGACACTGGAACACTGTGTGGACCAGCAGAGTGAAAGACACTGGAACACTGTGTGGACAGCCAGAGTGAAGACACTGGAACCACTGGGGAATCTACGCAGAGTGAAAGACACTGGAACACTGTGGTGGACCAGCAGAGTGAAAGTCACTGGAACTAACTTGTGTGGACTCAGCAAGTCACTGGAACAGTCACTGTACGCTGTGTGCCGACCCAGCACGATTGAAACCCCCCCCCCAGTCACTCGGAAACACTGTACCACGTTGGACCGGCAGACCGTGAGAAAAGAACACGGGCCCAACCGTGTGGACCAGCAGAGTGAAAG
>JAWQFJ010010244.1:0-5000 GCA_034096865.1 Theodoxus fluviatilis
ATACTGCGATAATAAACAAGCAACAGACGTATCTGCTTACAAACCAAAAATGAACACCTTTTGGTACTCTCTCACTGCGTTCTGAAGCCAATTTGTACTGACCAGAGACCGAAATTTGTCGGCATAGATCAGTTGCCTGCAAAATTAGCCATTTCGAACTCGTGGCAGAAATAATGAAGGATCCCTGGATATAATCAGAGCTGTCACCCTTGTAGTTTCGTATATAATGGATTCTATGGTTTAGCCTAAATAATGCATTATTTACGTAAATAATGGATTCTATGGTTTAGCTAAACCATGAAATTCATGGTTTACCTAAATAATGCATTATTTACGTAAATAATGGATTTTATGGTTTAGCTAAACCACGAAATTCATGGTTTACCTAAATAATACATGATTTACGTAAATAATGAATTCTATGGTTTAGCTAAACAATGAAATTCATGGTTTACCTAAATAATGCATTATTTACGTAAATAATGCATTGTTTAGGAGCTCTGCTAAATAATGGATTATTTACGTAAATAATGGATTATTTACGTAAATAATGGATTATTTACGTAAATAATGCATTGTTTAGGAAATCTGCTAAATAATGCTAGAAAAATGCTAGAAAAATGCAAAAATAATTATTTTACAAAGGGAATGCCATACTTTTCAGCCGTTGCAAACTGAGGGCGTTTTCGGGAGACGTCGTTTGAGATGATTACTGCGTCTTTGTGCCATTGCTACTTCGATCGTTTGTCAGCGCGTCATGAGGATTACAGGTTGTGTTTTAGCGATATCAGTGTAGTTCCCGGTGGTAATTAAACCTTCACAGATGGTTTGGTAGGAGAGCAATTGTTTGGGACGAGATGACTCGTCTGTCTTAATCAAAGCTGTTGAAGCTGTGAGTAAATGGGAGTTCCTTATCAACGGATCACGAAGACACATATTTATTGCCACACCACGTGTGGTGGCCAAAACGAGAAAAAACATACACAATTTTCGCATTTTTCCATCAAAAGAAGCAAGATATGACTCCCCAATTATATTTCCAAATAAACCACTGTCTTTATTCATTGTAATAATCTATAAAACAAAATTAATATACGTGTATATAAAAACAAGAGGAATGCAACGCGACGATGATGACCACAACAACAACAACGACAGCGATCGAGGAGGAGAACGATGAGAAGGAGAGGGAGGCTAAGGGGAAGGGGAAGGTGGAGGGGGAATGGGGGGGGGGGAGAAGGAGGAGTAGGAGGAGGAGAAAAAGGAGCAGGAGAAAAAGGAACAGGGCCCGTATTCACAACGGCGATTTATATTTTTAACACTCGATTTATCCCCTAGCCCCGCGTTATCTTGATCGGTTAGATAAGGTACGCTCGTCAGAGGATCCTAGGTTGCGCTTTGCTATATATACTGGTTTCCAGCCAAGGGAGAGCGGAACAGGCAGTTGGAATCGTCTGAGTTTAAATATAAATCGGAGTTAAAATAAATCGCCGATAAATCGCCGTTGTGAATACGGGCCCAGGAGAAAAAGGAGCAGGAGGAGGAGAAGAAGGAGCAGAAGTGGGGTACTGGTTCACAACCTCAAGACTCATTCCTTCAAGATGCCACCTTTCTCCAGAAGCCAAATGACCACCTTTTCTGAACACCATTATCGTCGTCTTTTCAAAATTTACTTGCAGGTGCAGTTCTTTCGACGCAATTGCCAAATTGGTGATCTTGTTCTGAAGCCCTACTGGTGACGTTGAGATCAGTATTATATCGTCAGCAAATAACAGGAGAAATATTTCCATCGTGCCGGGAGTCAACTGTACTCCATGTCTACCGTTTTGGCGTACAAAATCAGCCACACAGTAGATATCTATATATATAGAAAAAATGTACGCGCTCTCAGATGGCCCCTGCTTCACTCCAACAGAAGAATAAAAAAAGTCCGACAAGGGGTGGCGCCACCGTACGCAGCACTGGACGTTCGAGTACATGGCCTTTAACATTAGCATGAATTTCGTAGAAAGTCCGGCACCTTTAAGCACTTTCAATAGCTGTTCATGATTCACGGCATCGAATGCTTTCTTATAATCAAAAAAGGCTGCAAATAATTTTCCTCGACCATTTCCATACATATGTTTCATTATTATGGAATGGAGGGTAATAATGTGATCTATCGTAGAATGTTGAGTTCTAAATCCGGCTTGTTCTGCACATATTTTATCAGAGAGAGAGAGAGAGAGAGAGAGAGAGAGAGAGAGAGAGAGAGAGAGAGAGAGAGAGAGAGAGAGAACAAACGAACTTTATTTTACAAGGGTAGTGAATTAGGCAGTAGTGCCTTTCTTACATTCAGCCCTTGAGGCAAAATATTCAAATGTGGTGAGAGAGAGAGACACACACACACACACACACAGAGAGAGAGAGAGAGAGAGAGAGAGAGAGAGAGAGAGAGAGAGAGAGAGAGAGAGGGGGGGGATGGGGAAGGGGGAGGAAGGGAAGAGAGAATGAGGGTAAGAGGGAGAGAGAGAGAGAGAGAGAGATAGAGAGAGTCAGTCTAATTATCGCAGGAATTATATATGTACAATTTCTTAAACATACTAAATTGGGTAGATAGTGTACCGGAGAAGCAAATTTTAAATATGGAACTTGAAGTAACTACAATGACATATACATAAAAAACTATTTTCTAAACATCCAAATGTTAAAAACAAATAACATACATGTAGACCAAAGCCTCTTGATGTACACTCCCTCCCCTACTCCCCCACCCCCAATCAGCCGGAACCCCTCCAATAGTTCTGCCAGAGGTGGCCTGAAGTAAGCATATGTGAAGAATGGGCAATGTAGGATACACACTTAGCCGTTCCACTGTCTAGACGTCAGATGAAAGCGTGGAAAACCATGTCATAGGATGATGCCTGAGAATAGTGCGAATTTTGTCTTTGAACATAGGCAAAGACTTGATACATTTCATGTCATCAGGCAGTGAATTCCACAGAGCAGCCCCAGAGTAAAATAGGCTCGATTTGAACAAATCGACGCGAGGCTGAAGCAGGAGAAATTTGTCATGTCCTCTGAATGATGACTGCTCAAAATAGTATGGTTAGATATTCTGGTGTTCGGCAATCTTTTACCTTTTTCACAAGTACACACTTATTGAGCTGCAGATGCTTATGGAGAGGCAAAATGTCAAACATTTCCATTTTCTTTTCAGTGCTGAGAGATTTATTTGGGATCATATGCTTAGAAACTCTTCTGCATGGTGAATTAACTCTCTTCAAATTAGCTGCACTACAGTTATCCCACAATGTTGATGCGTAATTGATGTGTGATACGATGTGGGCACTGAAAAATATTTTGCAGGTTTCCGTGTCTACAAAGTGCCTCAGTTTTGACACTAGAAAGAGGTTGCTTGAAACCTTTTTGCACATCACATTTATGTGTGAGTTCCAGTCTAAGTGTTCGTCAATCATCACCCCAAGCACTTTGCTTTCTTTCACCTTTTCTATCGGCCCAGCATCAAGTGAGAGTGGGAGTGACAAAGGATGTAGTTGATGTTTTTGCCTTGTGGTTATCACCATATACTTGGTTTTGGACGGGTTGAGGTCCATATGATTTGAAAGACACCAGCAACATATTTCATCAAGACTCTTTAGGAGTTTATCTCTGTGTGTGTGTGTGTGTGTGTGTGTGTGTGTGTGTGTGTGTGTGTGTGTGTGTGTGTGTGTGTGTGTGAGAGAGAGAGAGAGAGAGAGAGAGAGAGAGAGAGAGAGAGAGAGAGAGAGAGAGAGGAAGCTAATGGAAATATTGCTTTCACACTTTGTACTCTGCGTGAGACAACGTTGTCCTGAAGGTTTCTGCCTCGAGGGCAACCTTCTTTCTTTGCACTCAACTCGCTTGAGCCGGAGAGCTGTGCCAGTGCAGTCTGCAAAATGCTATTGAACGTTCTCTGTCAATACAGCCGCTGATTTTTCAAGCTGACCTCCTTCGCTATAGAAGACAGGTTGTCGCTCGCCCAGCCGTCGAGCTATTGTACTGCCCGTCCCACCTTTCGCGCCATGCTCTCAAAGTCTAGTTCCCCTGTCATCCGTGTCGACACAAGGACCCCGGATGAGCTGTGTGCACCGCCCTGCCAGACTAGCTGATGGTGTGAAAAGGGGTCGCTTCCACTCGAATGCAGGAGTTACGGTTTTCGTTAGGAGAGAAAGGTTCGTGCACAGCGCCGTTGCCTGAATGTCGGTGACTCAAATAGCATGAGAAATTATACAAGTAAACTGCTAATCTTCTTTTTGTTCTCTTACGTCGAGGCTGCCTTTCAATCGTTCTACGTGAAGTACCCCGCCGGACCCTCAAGATGACGCAGGCAGTGGTGTGTTCTGATTGGTCGGGATGTGGTGACGCTAGGCCACCTAATAACCTGCATGTATCGCAATCGTTCCTTCTCAGAAAGTAGCGCTGTCCAGCATTAGGACGGTGCCAAAAGTTGCTTGATTCACGCCGAGGAACAGCGTTCACCCGGAGTCTCCTATCACGACCTTCACTATTCTTCGAGGGCACTTGTCGGTGGTTTAATTCATTTGGGAGCATACAGGTGAGTCGATTTTATTTTTAATAGACACCCGGATTTGCAGGTGTGATGTTATTTGCGCTGTTGCACGCTCATCTCAGTCGGTGTAAAAGCGGTACATTCTGTCGCGAACAAAGAAACAACAAGACAAGACGCGGAAAAAGAAAGATGTCTTTTACAACCTGCATATCGTCTGATTCAACTGGCGTGAACATGATTGAATTAACATGCTTGGAAAGTTTTCGAGTAATAATCTATGTGCATATCTATCAACTCCACTCCCACCCCCTCCCACCCCGTCCTAAACGCTACTGTCAGTAACGTAGAATGATGCGAATAAAGAAAGAAAATGCTGCAAGTCTGTGGTACAGCAAGTTGAAGTGCCTGTTCGCCATATTGCGCCAACCTTACCAGCATTAAGTTTGTTCGACATCACAAATTGTACCTA
>JAWQFJ010010256.1:5000-12314 GCA_034096865.1 Theodoxus fluviatilis
TGGCCACGGCGGACTGTCTCTACCTGTCTGCCAGCCTCGTCGTCTGGGTCTCCGTGCACCACGTCCACCTCTACAGCAGGTAAGAGAACGACATTGATGCTTTTCTTTTGATCAATACGAGGTGGGGAATAGAGATTTATAGGACTTGTTGAGTTATCCCTCGGATGAAATCTTTGCAGTCTCTGCTCTCAGTTTATGGTACGCTGGTGGCACGACTCTGATTCTTTTGTTTTCAGTCACGTTTAGGTCGGGCACAAATGAGATATCTACATTTCCTGGATAAAGTCAAGGTTTAATCTCTTGTATCGGTTAGAGATATTCCACGTAGTGGCAGGCAACTGTTGGAAGGGTGCCAGATACTCCACCGCTGCAGAAGGCTCGTGAGACACAGTATACCCACATTAGCACTGAAATGAGAGCAACTAGTCAGCGCCGGTTTTATTGTAAATTTTTAGAAGAAACGATCATCACTTCATTCTGAAGGATGAAACCTGAAGGACACACCTTTAGACTAGAACTTCGTACAGTGTCGATAAGTATACCAGAAATAGATATATTCACGTCATTGGAAATCTGTCTACTTTGCGATTAGATCACATTTGCAATGCCTAACTTCGAGATCATGAGAACTTGTCATGCGACCATGTCCAGCCATGTTTTTACGATGTGTGTTGTGTTGGACACCATAACACTATAAATGGCGATGTAGTCTCCAGGCCTTGCACTGTCGTCTGACACTGAAACTGCAGTCTATCATTGTGGAGTCTCCGACGTAGAGACTGACGCACGGTAGTTTCCATTGTTAGTTCCCCCTGTGATTAGCATTGCTGCCTAACTCTGTATGACCTGAACTGCTGTCCGACCCCGTCACCTGACTCCCGTTGTGTCCCTCGTTGCAGGGTGGGCGTGTGCCAGGTGACCACCTTTGTGCTGCTGCTGTCCAAGTTCCTCTCCACCTGGTTCCTCTTCCTGTCCTGCCTGGAGCGATGCGTGGCCACCTTCGCCTCGGGCGGGTCGCGCAAGTCCTGGTGCTCGAGCTTCCAGGCCAAGTGGCTGGCCTTTCTGCTGTGGCTCATCTCCACCTTCGCCTTCGTGCACAACGTGTGGAGCTCCGTGGTGGTGGCCACACCCCGTGGATCCGTCTGCACCGTGCTGCCCGAGAGCGTTGCGCACTTCCGCCGCCTGCAGCAGGTGGGGCTGGTCTTCGAGTCGCTGCTTCCGGCGGGTGGCATGGCGCTGATGGTGCTGGCTCTGAGCGCCAACCTGGCCTTCAACCGACGCTCCGTGTACCACGCCTCCGTCACGTCGCGCCGCTTCTCCACGCGTCTGAGCCAGGCGCTGCTGTCAGACTACAGCCTGACCCGGAAGGAGTCGCGCTGCACCATGGCCGTGGTGGCTTGTGGGATCGCCTTCCTGCTGCTGGAGCTGCCTGCCACGTGCATGAGAGCGCGGATGGCCTACGTCCAGCCTATGGTCAGACACGTGGGTCCTGGCTTCTTCCAGGCCATGGCGCTGGCCGAGACGGTGGTCAAGTACAACGCCGCCCTCAAGTTCTTCGCGCTTGTCATGCTGAAACCCTTCAGGAAGGGACTTTGTCACTTGGCAAAGATCTGCCGCTGTGAGAATGCGCCGTCGGAAGACTCTTTTGAGCTGAGCATCACGTCCGTGTAGAATGGGGTCTTCTTCAAGGACATAGTATCTGCTGACTTGATGAAGGCGATTCTTCCTATTACATTCGTGTGGACTCTGTGGTGCTTCTTAAGAAAATTTCACACTGACAGCACACTGTGTTCTCTCTTAGGACGTCGAGATTGCGGTGTATCCAAATTTGAGCAAATGCTTTTTGTCAATTAATGGTCATTACCGTCTGAAGTTGCTACGGACGGACCAAGAAACAGTTTGACTCAGGCAGAGACCCCAACGCGAAAGGGTTTACATTCCGTTTGAGCATCAATCATACTAACGGCAGGAGACGAAATAAATTCAATTTGGGCGTGCTTCAACTGCTCCTGTCTGTCCCAGCCAGCAACGCTTAAGAGATGATTTGCACCCCAAGATGACATTTGCAAATTTGTTTGCAAAAGGGTTTACCAAACAGGTTTGGAAAGAATGACTTTCAATTTTGATTTCCTCTTCATGGAATTATATTTTTTAACGTACACAACAAACTGTAACACAAATATTCCCTATCGCAAGTAATTACGAGAAAAACAAAAAATTTCTTTGTGAAGCATTCTAAAGATATAGGGTATTATTAAGAAATACTTTGGATGATGGAGACAGAATATTGGCGGTGCCCAGTAATAATTTCCGTTTTCACGCAAGCATACATGTGTGCATGTGTGTGTGTGTGTGTGTGTGTGTGTGTGTGTGTGTGTGTGTGTGTGTGTGTGTGTAGTGCGCTCACGAGAGAGAGAGAGAGAGAGAGAGAGAGAGAGAGAGAGAGAGAGAGAGAGAAAAAGAGAGAGAGAGAGAGAGATTTTGATTGATTGGTTGGTTGGTTGGTTGGTTGGTTGGTTGGTTGGTTGGTTGTTTGGTTGGGTTGGGTTGGGTTGGATTGGGTGGGTTGGTTGGTTGGTTGGTTGGTTGGTTGGTTGGTTGGTTGGTTGGTTGGATTGTTTGTTGATTTGATTTGATTTGATTTGATTTGATTGATTGATTGCTAAGGCTTACGATCCACCTTAAATGCAGGATACAGATATAATAAGGCAGTGTGGACAGACAGGAGTTTAGAACCACCAGAGTCCACACTCTGAAATCAATGTCTGATTTCTAAATCATCTTAAATTACTATGTAGTCTGTCATGCTAAAACAGCTAGTATGATACATTGCGTTGAAATTGATCATATATTTACACGTAAAACTTTGTCTTCTTTACTAGTCCCCTTGACCATGATCCGCAACCTAGTCATCTGGAGAGTTTTCCATCTTTTGAGAGCGTAGTTTAAAAGCATAAATGTGGACAATGCAACATCCCTTACTCTAGTGACATCTCGCCCATCGGTTAAGTACTTTGCTACGGCATTCTTTGCCCTCTGTGGATGTTTTAAAATGAATTTGTTCCATAGATTCCATAATTAATTTATTAAAGCTGTATGTTGAATGCATCAAAAGGTCGTGAAAGCTCCTACATTTTAAAAATGGAAATGCAGGTCGACCGAAACAGCAGCAAAATCAGTTGGAAAAACGGTACGTGTGTAGGCGCCTTTTGGTTTGCTCTAAGGACGTTGTTCCTGAAACGAAAGCAAAGAAACTCATCCCTGAACTTCATTATGTTTATACTATTTAGCTTGCTTTCGAGTTGTAGCTCCTTTTTCAAGGATCTATACAACGCACATTGGTAACTCTCGGTAACTTGCATGCATCACTCTTGCTGATAGAAGTCCCTTAGTCTTTGTCTGAGGTCTCGAATAAATACTTTTTCCTTGTTCGTTCCACCTTGTGTCCACACACATGCAAATCCAAGCTTCAATACAATAGGCACTGGCCGCTGGATTGCACCTAATTCGTTTTCATGGAAACATTTTCTTTTGGTAACATTTCAGAAGCTTATTTGGGCAGCCTGTCTATTGGTATTTTACACAGCTGCAGCCATAGCCAATATGTCACACCTCTTATTACACTATTTACATACATGGGTCATCAAGCCAGTTCTCCGTGGCACATACTGTTTTAGTTTGTTGCACCGATATTTAAATTCCTCTTACAGGCAAATATGTTCGCCTTTTCAATGCATTTCCTTTTTCTTTTCAGTCCCCATAAATCGAATCCCTAAAGTAGAGATAGTGTTCTGGTCATCATTTAACTGAAGAAAAAAAGTTGTATCCACTGTGTATAACTTTCCCATTGTCTACAGCAACTAGACAGTTTTCTATTTTGCTTCTACAGTCAGGTTATCAAGGGCAGAAGGTAAAGACAGCCTAGTAGTGAATGTGAACCCCAAATACACTGATTAAAAACCTCTATGACCACCTGAGAGAGAGAGAGAGAGAGAGAGAGAGAGAGAGAGAGAGAGCGAGAGAGAATGAAAGAAGAGAATGAAATGAGAGAGACAGAGAGAGTGACGTTTATATGTGTGCATATTATGAGACTGTATCAGAGTAATTGCTCTTCTCGTGTAATCATATGGTTATTATGGTCCAGTCTGGATGCTTTACGAGTGGCTACGGGGAATTATGACACAGGTCTACAGCACCATTTGCACTGTTCATTCATTTACCCCCAGAATCACTTAATTTCCAGTACAAACATTCCATGATATTCATGATATTCAATTCATATCGTTGTCAGTACTTCGGTTGTAATAAAGTATCTTGTTTCACCTTCCAACTTGTTCACCAGCACCTTATATCACCGGCCCCACTGAATAAGGTGGCACTAGAAAGCCAAATATATGTTTGGTAGTTCATTTTGCTGAGCTTGTCTTATCGTCCTCCCCCTTCTCTTTCTCTCAGTCTTAGTCGTAGTTTTGGTCTGCGCTCTCTCTCTCTCTCTCTCTCTCTCTCTCTCTCTCTCTCTCTCTCTCTCTCTCTCTCTCTCTCTCTCTCTCTCTCTCTCTCTCTCTCTCTCTTCCAGCGACATGGCTAATTACTATAAAGGCATGGAAATTCCTCCATCTTATCTGATGGCTAAAAGATCATTCTAGTTCCTGACCATCTGCGACCGACTTCCAGACGGCAAGACAGGGATGGTGATGATGCAGTACGACCGCGTGGGCAGAGCGTGCAAGCAGCGAAAAAACAGCAGTCTGCACGAACTGCTCGATGATATTGTTGCGCTCTTCTCTTCCAATGTCCTGTTACTACGGGGTTTTTCCTAGCTTGCGCCGGGAAGTCGAAGTTCACAAACTCCGGTAGTCGTTTCCAACAAAACTTTATTCACGCACCGGTCGATACACAGCGGTGACAATCAGTAAACAACTTCACATTATGCACACTGCCGCAGAGGACTCACTCCTAAGAAAGGAGGACTCGCTCATCTTCTTGTCAAGCTCTCACCTTAACTCTGTTGTATGCTCTCTCTCTCTCTCTCTCTCTCTCTCTCTCTCTCTCTCTCTCTCTCTCTCTCTCTCTCTCTCTCTCTCTCTCGTCACCTTGCTTATAATTATACCCTTACACAGGCTCGAGAACCTTTAAGAACTGCATATGATCTGCTCGGCTACCATGAAGTTTCACGAATGACGTCACGTGACACAGCCAAGACAAATTTAGCCTGACTCGGTCGCATAATCAAGCAACAGCATGAGCTGAGAGGCTGATGTAAACAGCTCGATTGCACTATGACATTCTCGTATGTTCTAGAACCTTCACAACAATATCATGTGATTAGCATTGCCATTACTGGATCATGCATTGCAGACAGTCCATTACTAGAGTTCAATTATGTTGTGTTTGTGTTCAATTCGTCGCGTTTCTTGGCATTATATTGTAATGGCCCGGACTGAGCTTCACAATATACATGTATATTATTTCTTTCATTATCTCTCTCTCTGTCTCTCTCTCTCTCTCTCTCTCTCTGTCTCTCTCTCTCTCTGTGTGTGTCTCTCTCTCTCTCTCTCTCTCTCTCTCTCTCTCGCTCGCTCTCCTCTCTCAGTTTTGGTCTCTGTGTTCTTCTCTGTATAGCATACTGCTGCTCCATCCATTTGCTTCATCCGTACTGATTGAACACATTCATCTCTTCATTCTGTGCGCCGACGTTGAAGACCTATACTGTGCTGAGTGCCAGCTGTGCAGCAGTGTAATCAATGCACAGACCTGACAAACCTTATAGTCTAGAAGCTGAAATCTGTAGCTTGCAAAAAAAATGGGACGCTAAACGTTGAGGGTTACAAGCGTCCACCTGGGCTAAATGGAGAGTCTAGACATAGAGCTATGTGGTCTAGGTAGGCGGACATTCTGAATTTGGTTTGTTTGGCCGCCATGACACTTTTCAAAATGGCCGCCACAATCTACACTTTTCTTTATATCTCAGCTAATATTTGGGATAAAATCAAAAACATGGAGTCAATTCCTATGTTTTGCATGATGACAAAGTCAATTGTGGCCAAAAAATAACCCTAGCATTCACATTTTCTATCAAAAATTAAATATTTGACAAAATAGCTAGGCGATATACGAATTCGGTAAGTATTATCTTTCAGAATTTGCTATCTTAAACAATGCATATCAGTGTGGTCTGGATGAAATGTTTACTACTAGAACAATGTAGTTTAGGTGGGTGGATATTCTAAATTTGCTTTGGATGGCCATGATGACAGATTTAAAACGGCTGCCAACATCGGGATTGGCGTAAAACTGCCTCACGAGTTCGTATAGGCAGATTGGCAAACAAAACAACCATGTCTATGTGATTTGGCAAGAAAAGTACAAGTATGCTGTAACACATAGGAATGGAGTGGTACTTTGCAGTGGTCGGGGCTGATTTTAAACAAAACAATATTTTCATGTGCACATGTTGTATTTCCATTTGAAATTGTGCATTGAATTTCTGGGCAATCAACATTGCTTAGAAATAAACATCTCACACATGAAAGAGCATTAGACAGGAAGAGATACATCAGATATTCTTCTTGAATTGCAGAAACAAAGTTTACTCCATGTTGCTTTGGAGAATAACAAATAAAAATCAACGATTTGAAGAAAATACACACACTGGGTGATGATATAAACTGAAAATTTTAATACTTCTGAAATATGAACGATACTGCTTAGCATGCTTATCATGGTAATTATGCACTTTCAGTACACAACAACTCTGACTCTTCAGCTGTGTCTGCACGAAGGACAGTGTCGTCGGACACAGAATGGCCAGCAACATGAAGGAGACGAACAAGGTCTTTTGATCTTGTGGCTTGGTGCACTGTGAGACCAATGCCCAGATGCTTGGGCGTCATTTTTCGTCTTCTTCATGTTGTGAAGACAATATCTTGACGTATGATATGATCCAACGGTATCACAGGAATGGCAATGTGATGATTCCAAGGAATTTCCTGCACGGAACAGGCAAAGGATATGAGGCAAATGACAACATTGACATTCTTGAGGAAACTCTGAGTGGCACAGGGAAATTTCATGCCAGCCAGTACATCGCTCTCCGACGCAAAGCACCACTGCAGCCAGAAATGGACATTCAGATAAAGACAGCTTTTCCAAAAGTTGTTCATGCACCTGCTGAGATGACAAACCTGCAAAACATCAACATGACCAATACAAAGCCAGAACCTGTATTTGCACAATGTGCTGGAAGCTTGTTATTTGCCAAATCACCAGAAAATCGCCGAGGCAAACACACAGGACCTAGCATGGATCATGGTA
>JAWQFJ010010260.1:0-10786 GCA_034096865.1 Theodoxus fluviatilis
ATGCCAAAACCTGGAGGTTCAGCGCCAGCGGTTTTTATTTAGGTTGTAAACTCGAACCACCCTCCCCCCTCAAAATCAGTTGATGGAATGGCGAAATCTCCCTCCACGGCCACGCCCCTTTCTCGCTATAGCTCGCGTGGTAACACATGCAGGCGGGAAAATGAATGCAGACTGACTCGTTGCATTGTATTCCGGACAGCATTTGTGTCTCATTTTTGCCAGACAGTGAGAAGATTTCTCAGACTGTGATAGACAGGAGTATGAATACATATTACTCATGTTATTTAGACGAAATTAAGATCTATGAGCGAGATGATTAAACGGTGGAGGTGACAGCTTGGTGCTTCAGATCAATGCGAAAAAATGAAGCACCACATCAAATTTCTTTCCATCTTGACGCTGCTAAGCAGAAGATCAACCATCCTCATTGCTCGTGCAAGGCTGGGTAAGTGTTGTTGTTTTTTTAAATCATTTATCTGTTACGTGTTTCATAGAGTAACCTAAGCTCGCATTTAAAAATTGTAGAACCTACTCTTGAACTTTGAAGTGTTGTGTATGGAGCCAAAAAGCTTGCGCAATTGTCCTTCGCACTGACTGTCCTATGCACGGACTGTCCTTTGCATTAACTGTCCTTCACACTGACTGTTCTATGCACTGACTGTCCGATGCACTGACTGTCCTATGCACTTTCACACTGACCAGTGCACAGAATGACCGGCACGTGTCCGAAGCACTGGTGAGCGCGACAAAAACTTGGAGTGGAATGCTAGATATTTACCCACTGTAGAAAGCGCACTTCCCCTCCTCTCCTTCGTGACTACCTCCTTGTCAGGGCATAGAACAGTCAGTGTGAAGGACAGTTAATGCAAAGGACGGTCAGTGCAAAGGGCAGTCCGTGCATAGGACAGTCAGTGCGAAGGACAGTTGCGCAAGCTTTTTGGCTCCACACACAAATACCAAAGAACTTGAGACAACAAGAAGCGTCACTCCGCGATTTTACGCAGGACGAGATTTAGCCGGCGGTTTGCGTGAGTTGCGTCCCTTGTTTTTGGTTGGATCATGATGATCGCCATGGCAGGCGAAATCGATTATGCTCTAGCTACCGATTTTATGAGCCAGTGAGTCTCTCAAACTGACAATAAACTGATGGTGACTGCTCTAGTGTTAAAACTGCCAAGAAAGGCGCAACACAGGCCACACCGTCAACTCATGATTGATCCAACCAAACTAAAGGGAAGTAAGCAAAAATTATTCGTGAGTGACTGTGACGTACAAAATACATGTGATGCAAGCAAAATCTCGTCCTGCTTTTTTACTATACAAGATACTAGAGTGACGCTTCTTGTTGTCTCAAGTTCTTTGCAAACACTTCAACAGTAGGGCTGAAATGGTCGTTGTCAACCACATTCGGGGACAGAGTACAGTCACGTGACAGGCTGTCGCTGCGGCCGATCGGCGATTAGAGTAAAAGTGTCCGAAAGAAACCCATTCTCCCCTACCAGCACTGTAACATGCGTGTCCTTTATGCGTCCTTTACGGACCATGCATGCCTCCCTGTAGCAAAGATATAATCTTTGCCTGTAGGCCGGCACTGTATTCAAATAGTTCAACAAATCTTGTCCCATTCGAACGTCGACCGCCATTTTGATAGGTAAACTGCCTGTTGTTGGCAGTCTCGTTCTCGTTCAAATGCCGAGATTTCAAAGACTCGGAGTACTCTGTCCCCGAATGTGGTTGACAACGACCATTTCAGCAACAGTAGGTTCAACAATTTTGGAATGCGAGCTTAGGTTACTCCATCAAACACGTAACAGATAAATGATAAAAAAAACAACAACACTCACCCAGCCTTGCACGAGCAATGAGCAGTAATGTTCAATTTCAAATGCAGATCTAAGACTCAACCCGCACAGACTCCTTTGCTTTTATTCAGCCGGTTGAGATATAGTTGCTCATGTGGCCACGGAAAAGAACGTTATAAATGCTTTACAAACACTCAGTCAAACGAGTTCACCAATGGCACATGTGGTAGAGCGTTGGACTCTTGGTTATGCGTGACCAGGTTCGATTCTGCGCTGAAACTTTTTCTCTCTCTTTTTTCGAGAGGTTGTGGGTTCGAACCCGACCTGCCGTGCGTTCAAGACGACCTACCGGTAGCCTACCTACCGGTGTGCCATCTTGAACGACTCGTTATGACCCAACGGTAGCCAAGATGGCTTCCAAGATGCCTTCTCATCGCCGCGGATTGCGCTTCTCAACCAAATGAGTAAACCAGCAGCTGCAGACTGCTTGTTCCTTGTGGAAGCTGATGAAATACGTTAAGCTGTAGCTGTGCATGAATGCTCGACATCGCTCGAATAGAAATTTATGTCAAAACGACAGTGCTGACTTGGTGTAAGCAAGAATAGTTCGATGCTATCTTCAAGGGAGGTAACACCACAAACCAAGGGCTAATGTAAGAAATAAGAGTTGCTTCCCTTGAAATTGTTTTGCCGTCTATCGTTGAAATGTTTGCTCACATCTTGCCCGGTAATTATTTCAGAGCAGTTATTCTTTAAAAAAAGAAAAGTACAATATCAGCCTACCTTCTTGTAACGTCTCGCATAGGCTGGGTAATAATCACAGGTCGAAATGCGTGCCACAGCGCATATTTGTGATGACGATTTTCTTCCTTTCCCCGAAGGCAGCCATTTTGGCTATACACGCGCAACGGCTCTCCTGCGCGGTACGTACCGGTAGCCGTAACAAGTCGTTCAAGATGCTACCGGTACGTACCGGTACGTACCGCTGGGTTTTTGTGTTAGTATGTGTGTGTGAGTTCTTTCCCCTCGAGAGGTTGTGGGTTCGAACCCGATCTTCTTTATTATATTATTTTTTAATGATAAAACCTGGAGGTTCAGCACCAGCGGTTTTTACAGAACAGTTTTGCCCGACTGACTGTGTTGATGCTGCGTGTATTTTAATGGCTTCTTTTGTATCATTGTAGTGGTCTTCTAGGCCTTCGTTTCCCATTGAGGAGCACAGAGTGGAGGACTTACTCACGAAGCTTGTATTCTCCTCTTCCCACCACGTGATCAGCCCATGACAAGCTGGTGTATCATGATGAGCGCATCCATTCCAAGCAATCCCATTTTCGATGCTCAGTCAGTCCAAGATATTCCCATAGTCTTGTGAAGGTATCTGAACTAGAACTGTCCAAATGCTGCCTGCATACGTTCCATGTCTCACAAATGTACAGCAGGTATGGAAGTACAGCAGGTATGGAAGTACAGCAGGTATGGAAGTACAGCAGGTATGGAAGTACAGCAGGTATGGAAGTACAGCAGGTATGGAAGTACAGCAGGTATGGAAGTACAGCAGGTATGGAAGTACAGCAGGTATGGAAGTACAGCAGGTATGGAAGTACAGCAGGTATGGAAGTACAGCAGGTATGGAAGTACAGCAGGTATGGAAGTACAGCAGGTATGGAAGTACAGCAGGTATGGAAGTACAGCAGCTCTGTAAAGAGCAGTGTTCTTTACTAGCGACAGTCCGCTCTCTCCCCACACCCTCATTGGACATTTCTAAAAAATGCCACTGGCCTTGTTGATTCAGACGGAGATCTCTCTACCAGGCGACTTGCTGATGCACAAATATCTACAACTGTATGACTATTACATACATTGTGAGAAGAGATTCTAATACAACTTCTAAACCGGACATCAGCAACATGACCAGTATTGTTCTATTCATTGCTGCAGGTGAAAATCTCTGAAGCAACTGAGAGGCAGCCAGCGATCTTCTGCAAGTCCCGAGCTGAGAGGACAGCCAGGACACAACTCTCCACAAAGACGAAAGTCGCCAACCAAGACCTCCGGCACTGTGGACTTTGCTTGGAGTCGTCGGAGTGGAAGAAACGTCCACCCGTGCGGTAGAGGAAAGAGGCAGCAGCAGCGGTGTTGGAAATGGCCGTCAAGAGCTTACTGGCAAACACCCAACTGAAGAGAGCGGGAACGCTGGGAGAAATGGACAAAGAAGGCCTCGGACCGCACCTTGTGGAGAGCAAGAAACAGAAAGGGAGTCGTTTGCTTTGAAGATCCAAGTCTGATAGTCTTGGACAGCAAGATGGCGTCCTGCAGCCCCCTTTCAGTTGGACGCAGCCATAGAGGTTCGGTTTGGACTGAAAAGGTGTGCTTGTCCCCGCTGTGAACACACGTCTGTAGGAAAAAAAAGAAGATTCAGACTGCATTGTTATCTGTGGAAACATCCTTAATGTTACTCGATGTGATTTTTCTGAATGAGTCAGAAAAGGACTGAAACATATTTTCCATGAGCACACCTTGGATTTACAAAGCCTACCTGTGCTCAGGGTGACAGCAACAACGATCAGACAGGATGTTCGATGTTCACCTACAGACAGCCCACCTGGGTCTCACCACTCAGCCTTGCTTCCTCTGTGAGTGGAAAGGGAGTGTTTTTCACATGCACGTTGTGACTGAAACACGGGGCCTGGAGATGCGTGCGTATGCCAGACACCTACGTCATGCATGGTAGTGCACGTAGAGACTGTCTGACAAGGCTTGAACCAACAACTCTGTCCCCTCTGTCAGTGCAAGGACGCTGTAACACGACGTTGCAGTCACAAAGCCAAGGTCTGAGGGCTTGCAAGACGGGTTGTGTTGACTGTTACGCATACTCACTTTCTACGTAAACCAGTGTGCAACTCCAGGCACGACAGATCTACTTCTACTACGAACTGGTCATCGTGAAGGTCTCATAGTGAGACGGGAAGCGGCCACAGGACTACACTGGACAGTTTGTAAAAAATCAGATTTTGTAAAATAAAATGCGATGAAAAGACTCATTGCCTGGTCAGTGTTTCCTGTTTTTCGCTTAGGCCTTATACATGCAGGGAAATGGTCTCCATCAAAACTATTGGTCGATTTGTTTGCAAACAAACAATTGCAAGTTGCGTTTAACAGCCAGTGCATATAGCTGTTTTCCTCCTCAATAGTTGCAGATTTTTCATGTAACTGTACGATCAAAGTTGTGTTTAGGGGGTGGACAGGGGAACCTTTTCAGTTTGACAATTTGAAACCCTCTGTCGTGTGGAACCTGGCCTAAGGGGGGGACCTCGTGGATTGATAGCAGTTTTCTATAGCTGTAGGAAAAAAGTTAGGATGCCACTCCAAAATAGTATATAATGCCTAATTGAAACCAATAGTATAGTAAATAGTGTACATAGTGTTACTTGGACGTGCTTGTACGATGCTGTCCCAAATACATTGTAACTTTAGCATTTTATTCTCCGTGGTATCCAATTATTTAGTCAGTGTTCCATTCTTTTCGTTCATTTGTTTCTTCATTTTGTAATTTCTTAGTTCATTCGTTCGTGGGATTTCATCGTTTCATCACGACACCGTGCTGTGACTGCAGGCAAACACCAATGGCGAGATGAGACGCATCCTGCGCTGTGCTGAGATGGATCCAGCGTGCCGCCAGTCACATCCGGGCTCTCTCTGAGGCGGGAAGCCCAAGGGGAGGGGGGTAGGGGGAGGAGGAGGGGGGGGGGGGAGGGAGAGTGCGGAAGTAGGAAAGGGACATTAACAAACTTCCTCCCTACCTTGATTCCTGCCAGACCCTGTCTCGTTGCATCTTGTGTGTTTGGTGTGTGACGTAGAAAACGCTGTAGTGAGGAAGGCAGAGCGATCTCCCCATGCAGACTTTTGGAAGCTGTGAGGAGAGGAGGAGGAGGAGGAAGAGGAGGGAAAACTGCTATTACCAACTTCCTATCTACCTAGGGCCTGCTTAGACTCTGTTTCATTCTTCCTTGTGCTGGGTGTGTGATGTAGAAAAACGCTGTACAGAGAAGAAGGGCGATGCGGTGGTTTGGGTGGAGGGCTATGGAGAAACAGTTTGTGCACCTGCTAGGTAATTCTCGCTTCTTGCTGCGGTGATGACAAGCTAAGCCTGGGGTTTGCTGGAGAGACTTTTGCTCTTTCAACTCGGACATTTTTTTCGTCCTCACCTAGCAGAAGGAGCGAGAGGACTGGCTGCTGAGAGAAGAAATGCCATGTGGCAGTGCTCCTGTGTGAGGGGGACAAGGCTGTGGGCACTCAGACAGTGGCCTGCATGTCTTGTGAGGTGGATTGTCAGTGGCTGGGCGACTTCAGGGTGTCGGATTTGTCCACTGAGGGGTCATCCTGCATTCAAACGGGGATACACTATGCCAAACAGGGACTTTACCTCTAGCATCCGATCAGCCAAGCTAAAACTGATGGATGGTCAGATAGATTGTTCATAGGAAACTGTAACATATGACCAGATGTATTTTTATCTGACCATTAAAACTGGGGTACAGCGTCAAAACAGGAGTAGGTTGTATCTCAACAGAAAACCGTTTCTCTACTCCGGGAAAACTGATGGATGGCACAGAATCCATAAGAAAAAAGGGAAGAAAGAAAGGACAAACTAGACTTTACTCTGGACGAGGGTAATGTGTAATCAAGTTTGACAGTTTATTTTGTACGAGGATTGCTGATGGTCCCTCTTGCCTTGCTTTTCTCTCCCATCTCTTGCTCAGTAAAAAAAGTAGAAATGCTTCAAATGATTGCATAATCAATACAAATGATACTTTATTTTGTATGTCATAGAAAATGGTGCTCTGTCTTGTAAATGTTAAAAAGCTGTTTGAATACGTACACGGCAAAAAACCCCAAAACCAAACACAACATCGACAATTCACCCATATGAATTATTTATGTGAACAAGGTATTAATTGTTTTTTGCACATTTACTTTCAAATAAAAAGTCACGGTGGTGAATTTTTAAAGTGAAAAAGTTGGTCTTTGTTTGAAAATCTGAAAACATTCGCATCCTGACTAGGTATATGGTCCTACTTGTAGGACTTGATGAAAAGTGCAAGCTATTTAACGTCTTTGGATATTTTCTTCGTTTTCCATTTAAAAGAAGCAATGGAATCTGAAATCGTTCTGGTAAGAAAACGTTTCATGAGGAAAACCTTTTTCAAATGTTTACATTGACTCTCACTGGGAGATGGGCTGATGTTACAGGAAAGTTTTTGCTGAGTTCCTGAGCACTTTGCCCCCTGTGGGGTTGGGGGGAAAAGAATTGACCCACCGTGTCTCTCTACTCGATTTCGTAAGAGGCAAATAAATAGGGACAATCGTGACTTGAATTGTGCTTACTTGGGAAAAACTCTTCTATTGATTTTATTGCTTGGGCCTTTATAGAGCCTACAAAGGCTGATGGGGCCGTAAAAAACTCCATTCCTGAGCACTTTAAAAAAAGTGGACATCACTGTGGAAAAAACGGATGCCAGTTGTTGTAGACAGATGATGATGAAGCCGTACTTAGGTCATTCCTCTGGGGGGAGGAAAAACAAACAAAACACCGCCGGTCGATGGACTTTGCTGAAGGACAATGCTCGCTGGAGGTGTAATCAGTCTGGTTAGGAGGGGACCCAGACTCTTGAGCCCCCGCTTCATCATTCTCGAGGGGGATCCTCGGTCGTGTCCAAAGGGACAGTCAAAACAATCAGGGAGAAAAACTTCTGGAAACATGGCCTCTTCGGGAGACGGTTGGAGCAAAAGGATTCCTTCATGCCCCGCAACTTGTCCTTAGGATCGTGTGGACTGCGCTGAGTTTTAGGGTGGTCACAAACACAGGGACTTTCTCTGATGCGGGACACGCCTGGCCCCCAACTTGGATGGAACATATTTCCCCCATTGTGTCCGAAGTGAAAAGGACAGTCACCTAATTACACACATCCTCCTCCCTGTATTTTACTCCTCGTGCTTATCCTTTATCCCCGCTCCCCCTGCTCTCCTTGGCTCCTGACTCGTTGTCCTGAGGAGAAGGATTACGTGGCGTCTTTCAATTCGGGGCCAAACAAAAACTATTGGTCAGCCAACGTGGGGGGCAGCTGTCCAGAGCAGAAAGGGGTCTACTGTATGAACCAGGGGGAACAATTAAAAACCTCCCACCCGACATACCGTTACCGCCCAAATCTTATAGGGACAAGTGCGGCATGAAGGAATCTCTCGCTCCAGACGCTTCTCCCGAAGGAAAAACAAAACACAGTTTCGGGAGTTTCCGACGATGGTGTCTTGGACATGTCTTGGACAAGGGGAAACGAAAAAAAGAGGGAGAGTCCCTCGAAGAGAATGAGTTGAAGGGGCTCAAAAAGTGAGTTGGTGTCTCTACTAGGGATATGATACACTCAGCAAAGACCCATTGTCCTTCAGCAACAAGTCATCGTGACCGGCGTTGTTTGTTGTGGTCCTTTCCTCCCCCAGGAGGCACGTACTAAAGTACGCCCTTTCATCAGCATCCTGGGTCTACACAAACTGCAATCGGTGTGTCCAACACGGTGCGTGGGTCAACCTTTTTTAACAGGTGCTCAGGATGCGAGTTTTTTACGGCCCCATTCAAGCCTCATTTGTAGGAACTATATAAGGCCAAGCAAGAAAATCAACAGAAGAGTTCCAAGTAAGCACAATTCAAGTCACGATGTCCCTATTTATTCGCCTCTTACGAATCGTGTAGAGAGACACGGTGGGTCAATTCTTTTCACCCCCAACCCACAGGGGGCAAAGTGCTCAGGAACTCAGCAAAAACTTTCCTGTAACATCAGCACCATCTCCCAGTGAGAGTCTACGTAAACATTTGAAAAAGGTTTTCTCATGAAACGTTTCTTACCAGAACGATTCAGACTCATTGCTTCTTTTAAATGGAAAGTGAAGAAAATATCCAAAGACGTAAATAGCTTGCACTTTCATCAAGTCTACAAGTAGGACATATACCTAGTCAGGATGCGAATGTTTCAGATTTCAAACAAAGACCAACTTTTCACTTTAAAATTCACCCGTGACTTTTATTTGAAAGTAAATGTGCAAAAACAATTAATACCTGTTCACATAAATAATTCATATGGTGAATTGTCGATGTTGTGTTTGGTTTGGGTTTTTGCGTGTACGTATTCAAACAGCTTTTAAACATTTACAAACAGAGCACCATTTTCTATGACATACGAATAAAGTATCATTGTACTGATTATGCAATCATTGAACATTCTACTTTTTTTTACTGAGCAAGAGATGGGAGAGAAAAGCAAGGCAAGAGGGACCATCAGCAATCCTCGTACAAAATAAACTGTCAAACTTGATTACACATTACCCTCTCCAGATTAAAGTCTAGTTTGTCCTTTCTTTCTTCCTTTTTCTTATGGATCTGTGCCATCCATCAGTTTCCCGGAGTAGAGAAACGGTTTCTGTTGAGGATACACCTACTCCTGTTTGACGCTGTACCCAAGTTTTAATGGTCAGATAAAATACATCTGGTCATATGTTACAGTTCTATGAACAATCTATCTGACATCATCAGTTTAGCTGCTATCGGATGCTAGAGGTAAAGTCCCTGTTTGGCATAGTGTATCCCCGTTGAATGCAGGTTGACCTCAGTGGACAAATCCGACACCCTGAAGTCGCCAGCCACTGACAATCCACCTCACAAGACATGCAGGCACTGTCTGAGTGCCACAGCCTTGTCCCTCACACAGGAGCACTGCCACAGGGCATTTCTCTCTAAGCAGCCAGTCTCTCGCTCCTTCTGCTAGGTGAGGACGAAAAATGTCCGAGTTGAAAGAGCAAAAGTCTCTCCAGCAAACCCAGGCTTAGCTTGTCATCACCGCAGCAAGAAGCGAGAATTACCTAGCAGGTGCACAAACTGTTCTCCATAGCCCTCCACCCAAACCACCGCATCGCCTTCTTCTCTGTACAGCGTTTCTACATCACACACCCAGCACAAGGAAGAATGAAACAGAGTCTAAGCAGGGCCTAGGTAGATAGGAAGTTGGTAATAGCAGTTTCCCTCCTCTTCCTCCTCCTCCTCCTCTCTCACAGCTTCCAAAGTCTGCAGGGGAGATCGCTCTGCCTTCTCACTACAGCGTTTCTACGTCACACACCAAACACAAGATGCAACGAGACAGGGTCTGGGCAGGATCAAGGTAGGGAGGAAGTTGTTAATGTCCATTTCCTACTTCCGCACTCCCCCCCCCCCCCCCTCCTCCTCCCCCTACCCCCTCCCCTTGGCTTCCCGCCTCAGAGAGAGCCCGGATGTGACTGGCGGCACGCTGGATCATCTCAGCACAGCGCAGGATGCGTCTCATCTCGCCATTGGTGTTGCCTGCAGTCACAGCACGGTGTCGTGATGAAACCATAAAACCCACGAATGAATGAACTAAGAAATTACAAAATGAAGAAACAAATGAACAAAAGAATGGAACACTGACTAAATAATTGGATACCACGGAGAATAAAATGCTAAAGTTACAATGTATTTGGGACAGCAGTACATGCATGTCAAGTAAAATATGACACTATTTACTAAACTATTGGTTTGAATTATGCACTATTACTTTTTGGAGTGGCATCCTAACTTTTTCTACAGCTATAGAAACTGCTATCAATCCACGAGTCCCCCCTTAGGCCAGGTTCCACACGATAGAGGGTACAAATTGTCAAACTGAAAAGGTTCCCCTGTCCACCCCCTAAACAACTTTGTTCGTACAGTTACATGAAAAATCTGCGACTATTGAGGAGGAAAAAAGCACTGTGCACTGGCTGTTAAACGCAACTTGCATTGTTGTTGCAACAAATCGACCAATAGTTTGATGGAGACCATTTCCCTGCATGTATAGGCCTAAGCGAAAAACAGGAAACACTGACCAGACAATGAACCTTTACACGCATTTTATTTGACAAAATCTGATTTTTTACAAACTGTC
>JAWQFJ010010273.1:2500-11891 GCA_034096865.1 Theodoxus fluviatilis
GGCACCTTTAAACTTGGAAGCAAGTGAGGCACAGTGTATTTTTCTGTAAGTTTGGTCTAAATACAACTTCATTTCCTCCCGCCCAAACCTGTCACTAAGTTGAGTGTGGTTTGTGTTGTTGTCTTGATAAAGAGTTATACTCGAAACATCGACCTTACTGTTTGTATATTGTCATTAGAGCCTGGAACAGTAATATTGGTTATTGTCTGCAAATACAACAATCAAACAGAAGGTGCATTTCTCCTCCTATTCCATTACAATATAGACAGGCGAGGTTCCTTCTTTCTTTGACACTGCAGTGTTGGTTAGCTCTCGGATCATTAATTCCTAAGCAAGACCGAATAAAGGCATCACGAAACTGTTTGACAGCAAGTACTGCAGTATTTTTTCTGGCCCAAACGTGTTTACAAAGTTAAAGTAACAAGTAAAGTATCTGAACTGTTATAGTAATGTGCGTTCCATGACTGACGGTAGCAGTTCTGTAGTCTTTGCCAAAATTGTTTTAAAGTACGTTTCTCATTTCCAGCCCCTCCTTTCACCCAAACAAACGCAAACCGAGTTTTCTATGGGGTCTTTCACGATAAGGGACCAGTTCTTATTTTCTAGTCAGGCGTATTAATATTAGCATTGCATATGCTTGTCGATGTAACTAGTTAGGGGACATTTTCAACTGTCTGATCCTATATTTTACAGCCTTTGAATTATGGTATTGTTTATTAACACGGGGTATTTGCCCAGTTCGCCATGCATAAAATGGTTTTGTGTTCTCATATCTGAATCCATAGCTTCTTGCTCGCAAAGACGTGTTCCTTTTCAACACTTTTTTGTCTTTGCAGGCCCCATATTTCAGCACAATATAATTAGGAAAACTTTACCTGTGAGTCTAAGAGTCTAAACTACATTTTTGTGTTTGAATTTTAGAACCACATCGATTTCAAAATTTGGACCACTTTTTGCTTACCTTTGATGGCAGCTTCTCCAACTGATGGACTTTTTTAAAAGTGGCAACAGAAGGACAACCAAGGTATTTATATCTATTGGCTCCCTCCCGTTTCTTGCCGTTCACACTCCAGCATCCGCCTCATGCCAGATATCCAACATGCTTCAAAACCATCACCTTTGTCTAATCAGTGTTCACTTGAAGACCAATGGTATTTGATGTACATACAAGAGAGTTTATCTGATTCTGCAGCCCAGTTGCTGTTAAAGATAACAGAGCACACAAACACAGACACACACTCAAAAAATATACACACATACACGAACACACACACACACACACATACACACACTCATACGCACGCACGCAAGTACGCACTCACGCACGCTCTCACACACGCACACACACGCGGGGAAGGGGAGGTGGAGGGAAGGAGAGAGAGAGAGAGAGAGAGAGAGAGAGAGAGAGAAAGAGAGACACACAGAAAGAGACACAGAGAGAGAGATGATGAGAAAGAGAGAGACAGAGAAAGAGAGAGAGAGAGAGAAAGAGAGAGAAAAAAAGAGAGAGAGACAGAGAAAGAGAGAGAGAGAGAGAGAGAGAGAGAGAAAAGAGAGAGAGACAGAGAGAGACAGAGAGAGACACGGAGAGAGAGAGAGGGAGACAGAGAGACAGAGAGAGAGACAGAGCGAGAGAGACATAGAGAAAGAGAGACAGAGAGAGAGACAGAGAGAGACAGAGAGAGACAGAGAGAGAGAGAGAAAGAGAGAGGGAGGGAGAAAGAGAGAGAGAGAGAGAGAGAGAGAGAGAAGAGAGAGAGAGAGAGAGAGAAGAGAGAGAGGAGAGACAGAGAAAGAGAGAGAGAGAGAGAGAGAGAGAGAGAGAGAAGAGAGAGAGAAAGAGAGAGGGAGACAGAGAGACAGAGAGAGAGACAGAGCGAGAGAGACAGAGAGAGAGAGACACAGAGAGAGAGAGGGGGAGAGAGAGAGAGAGAGAGAGAGAGAGAGAGAGAGAGAGAGAGAGAGAGAGAGAGAGAGAGAGAGAGAGAGAGAGTGCGCAAAACAATCATACGGGCACTCACCTCCACTACTCGGCTCGCCAGCAGTCACCACCTCCTGTGAATGAAAAGAACAAGGTGTCACATGACTTGCGCGTGGAAACCCGGATGAGCTGGCACTGAAAGACGGTCGTACTGACCTGACAGGGAGACAAGAACATCTTCGTATTCCACCCAGGTATTAACCGGTGTTGCCCCTTCTCACTACAACGTAATTTTAGTGGGTGAGTGGGTGGGTGAGTGAGCGAGCGAGAGGGTGGGTGAGCGAGTGAGTGGGTGAGTGAGTGGGTGGGTGGGTGGGTGGGTGAGTGAGTGAGTGAGTGAGTGAGTGAGTGAGTGAGTGAGTGAGTGAGTGAGTGAGTGAGTGAGTGAGTGAGTGAGTGAGTGGGTGGGTGGGTGGGTGGGTGGGTGGGTGGGTGGGTGGGTGGGTGGGTGGGTGGGTGGGTGGGTGGGTGGTGGGTGGGTGGGTGGGTGGGTGGGTGGGTGGGTGGGTGGGTGGGTGAGTGAGTGAGTGAGTGAGTGAGTGAGTGAGTGAGTGAGTGAGTGAGTGAGTGAGTGAGTGAGTGAGTGAGTGAGTGAGTGGTGAGTGAGTGAGTGAGTGAGTGAGTGAAGTGAGTGAGTGAGTGAGTGAGTGAGTGAGTGAGTGAGTGAGTGAGTGAGTGAGTGAGTGAGTGAGTGAGTGAGTGAGTGAGTGAGTGAGTGAGTGAGTGAGTGAGTGAGTGAGTGAGTGAGTGAGTGAGTGAGTGAGTGAGTGAGTGAGTGAGTGAGTGAGTGAGTGAGTGAGTGAGTGAGTGAGTGAGTGAGTGAGTGAGCGAGTGAGCGAGCGAGTGAGCGAATGAGCGAGTGAGTGAGCGAGTGAGCGAGCGAGTGAGTGAGTGAGTGAGTGAGTGAGTGAGTGAGTGAGTGAGTGAGTGGGTGGGTGGGTGGGTGGGTGGGTGGGTGGGTGGGTGGGTGGGTGGGTGGGTGGGTGGTGTGGGTGGGTGGGTGGGTGGGTGGGTGGGTGGGTGGGTGGGTGGGTGGGTGGGTGGGTGGGTGGGTGGGTGGGTGGGTGGGTGGGTGGGTGGGTGGGTGGTGGGTGGGTGGGTGGGTGGGTTGGGTGGGTGTTTGGGTGGTGGGTGGGTGGGTGGGTGGGTGGGTGGGTGGGTGGGTGGGTGGGTGGGTGGGTGGGTGGGTGGGTGGGTGGGTGGGTGGTGGGTGGGTGGGTTGGGTGGGTGGGTGGTGGGTGGGTGGGTGGGTGGGTGGGTGGGTGGGTGGGTGGGTGGGTGGTGGTGAGTGAGTGAGTGAGTGAGTGAGTGAGTGAGTGAGTGAGTGAGTGAGTGAGTGAGTGAGTGAGTGAGTGAGTGAGTGAGTGAGTGAGTGAGTGAGTGAGTGAGTGAGTGAGTGAGTGAGTGAGTGAGTGAGTGAGTGAGTGAGTGAGTGAGTGAGTGAGTGAGTGAGTGAGTGAGTGAGTGAGTGGGTGAGTGAGTGAGTGAGTGAGTGAGTGAGTGAGTGAGTGAGTGAGCGAATGAGTGAGTATGTGGGTGAGTGGGTGGTTGAGTGGGGGGAGGTGAGTGAGTGAGTGAGTGAGTGAGTGAGTGAGTGAGTGAGTGAGTGAGTGAGTGAGTGAGTGAGTGAGTGAGTGAGTGAGTGAGCGAATGAGTGAGTATGTGGGTGAGTGGGTGGTTGAGTGGGGGGAGGTGAGTGAGTGAGTGAGTGAGTGAGCGAATGAGTGAGTATGTGGGTGAGTGGGTGGTTGAGTGGGGGGAGGTGAGTGAGTGAGTGACTGACTGACTAAATTACTAACTTACTGATTGACTTGTGGATTGAATGACTGAATGGCTGACTGACCGACCAACCGACCAAAATAACGATTGATCGATTGATTGGTTGGTTTCTTAGTTGGTTGGTTGATTGGGTTGTTTGTTGACTGACTTGCTGGCTGGCTGGCTGGCTTGCTGGCTGGCTGGTTGTCTGGCTGGCTGACTGACTGGTTGGCTGCCTGGCAGGCTGGCAGGCCGGCTTGCTGGCTGGCTTGCTGACTGGCTGATTGGTCAATCGATCGATTGATTGAGGTTTCCGAGACTATCAACCTTTTCAGGCTGTACAAAGCAACAGCTCAAGACAATCATTGGAAGAGGTCAGAGTCGGGGCCACACAAGTTTCCACTGCCCCAGCATCTCGCCTTTCTCAGTCTAGGTGGGGAAGGCGCGCTGGGTCGTCTCCCACGGTGCGTCCTAACTAGGCGAAGTACTCGAAGTAATCGAAGACCGAAGTGGACTGGGCGAACGTGTGTTCATCGACTGTTGCCTACAGAGCTAGTTGATACTAGTAGTAGAATCATGTAGCTCAGTGTATGGCCGACACTGTCCACGACTCCCATGCAAAAAGCGATCTTATTTGACCAATCAGGACTCAACTTCGCCTTACTTCGTCGAAGTACATACGTCGAACGTCGGTGACCACGATCATCGAAGTCTACTTCGAATTTCGGACACTTGGCAATCCTCCAAAATTACTTTCGCGAAATGTTAAACTTCGGCGAAGAAGCCCGAAGGTTCGCCCAATGAGAACACACCATTACCCTCTACCCCAGGGGGGCAGCAGGTGCAATAAGGTGCGCCAGCACCGAGGGCGTGGCGCGGTGTCGAGGAGGGACTGATATACCAGGACGCCACTGGCCAATTGCGTGGCGATTGCGTTGCCACGACTGTGTACATGCAGGGGCGGGTAAGCGTTATTGGAGGGAGGCATTGAGAAGCTCCAGCCGTATGTTACGAGACAGAGAGAGAGATAGATAGAGAGAGAGAGAGAGAAAGAGAAAGAGAGAAAGAGAGAGAGACAGACAGACAGACAGACAGACAGACAGACAGACAGACAGACAGACAGACAGACAAACAGACAGACAGACCGACAGACAGACAGACAGAGACAGAGAAAATGAGACAGAAAAGTAACATACAGACAGACACACAGACAGACACACGCAGACAGACACAGACAAAGACACACACACACACACACACACACACATACAGACAAACACACACACAGACACACACACACACACAAATAGACAGACACACAGACCGACACACAAACAGATACACAAACAGACACACACACAGACAGAGAGACACAGAGAGAGAGAGACAGACAGACAGACAAACACACAGACACACACACACAGACACACAGAGAAAGACAGATCTGTTCTTAACTGGTTTGCGTCATACTCAACCAACAGATTTCAGACTGTGCCCATTGAGTCTCAATCATCTCTGCCAGCCAGATTGTACTGTGATGTGCCTCAAGGCTCAGATTTTGGCCCAGTCATGTTTATCTTGTAGGTTACACCACTGGTCTGGACGCACAAGTCCATTCTCATGGCATCAGCCATCTCTCTTACGCTGATGATTTGTCAGCTGCTGAAGATCTTCCCACCAACGGCCGAGTCCGTTCAACATGGTGTGTGTGACATTGCCGCCTGCACAAGAGATGTAAAAATGTGGACGTCAAACATAAAAAACACCTGAACGACACCAAAACAGAAGCGCTGCTGTGAGGCGCCTGCACTCACGGAGCATCAGCTGGCATTACACACATTATCACCAGTTATGCCATGTTTCCCTTCGCACAGTCTGTGAAGTATCATGGCATCGTGTCGGACCCTGTGACAGACATGTTCCACCATGTCGCGTCCACCCTGCGAGTGAGCTGTGGTGAGCTGCGGGGCGTCGCCATGGCGAGGCTTCAATGAGCATGCAGGCTGCCAACGTTCTGGTCTCCGTCGTGACAGTGTCCCTAGACAGCGTCCCTGGACAGTGTCCCTAGACAGTGTCCCTAGACAGTGTCCCTATACAGCGTCCCTAGACAGCGTCCCTAGACAGTGTCCCTAGACAGCGTCCCTAGACAGTGTCCCTAGACAGTGTCCCTAGACAGTGTCCCTAGACAGTGTCCCTAGACAGTGTCCCTAGACAGTGTCCCGAGACAGTGTCCCTAGACAGTGTCCCCAGACAGTGTCCCTAGACAGTGTCCCTAGATAGTTTCCCTAGACAGTGTCCCTAGACAGTGTCCCTAGACAGTGTCCCTAGACAGTGTCCCTAGACAGTGTCCCTAGACAGTGTCCCTAGACAGTGTCCCCAGACAGTGTCCCTAGACAGTGTCCCCAGACAGTGTCCCTAGACAGCGTCCCTAGATAGTGTCCCTAGACAGTGTCCCTAGACAGTGTCCCTAGACAGTGTCCCTAGACAGTGTCCCTAGACAGCGTCCCTAGACAGTGTCCCTAGACAGTGTCCCTAGACAGTGTCCCTAGACAGTGTCCCTAGACAGTCCCGCCTAGACTTCTGCGACTCTCTTCTGGCGGAAGCCTCTCCAAATCTTACGACAAAACTGCAGAAGCTGCAGAGCGCAGTGGCCAGAGTCATCACAAGAACCAGGAAGAGAAAACCCATCAACCCAGAGTTGACAATTCACTTCAGTTCAGTCTCTTAACCCTGAGATGGGTTGTTGAGGCACCACTGATGACTTTCGGACAATTTTCCTCCATCGAGTTCTATCCTCTGTGGCTCGCTGTGAGTCAGCAAAGGTCAAGCCTGTCCACTCTTTGATGTTGCCTTCCCACCTCTTTCTCTGCCTGCCTCTCCTTCTCCCACCTGGTACGACCAGGGCGACCCTCCAGGTAGGAGGACCTCGGCTGTGGTCGGGCTTGGAGAGGGATGGGCTCCGCCAAGCTGTATCAGCCCCAGACACACCACATGATAACAAAGACAACCACTCACTCCACACCGGCTCGGTCGTCGCCCGGGTCACCAAGAACTGCGCCCACCGTTGCACATCAGGACGGAGGTGATAAATGTGTTACTGATGCCAAGAGAGTCAAGATCAGAGGAAGAGACACATTTACAACAGGCACATGGAACATCAGAACGTTGCATGCAGAAGGGAAACTCGAAGAGCTTACGCATGAGATGGCAAAATTCCGAGAGCTGACAACCCTCCCACAATAATCAGTTTCAATCTTGCCGTCATGGCTACAGATGTTTAAATGGTTTGTTCCCGGCGTTTCTCCAACATTTTGCGCTGCAGTATAAACCCACCGTAGCTCTACGTTCTTCTTCAATTTTCCTGAAAATGTGTGCGCTGAGAGCGACTCAGAAGAAGTCGAAAGCAATATTTTATAAGTGAAGACGACGACGACGATGATGATGATGATGATGATGAAGATAATGATGAAGATAATGATGATGATGATGATGATGATGATGATGATGATGATGATGATGATGATGATGATGAAGATAATGATGAAGATAATGATGATGATGATGATGATGATGATGATGATGATGATGATGATGATGATGATGATGATGATGATGATGATGATGATGATGATGATGATGATGATGATGAAGATAATGATGAAGATAATGATGATGATGATGGTGATGATGATGATGATGATGATGATGATGATGATGATGATGATGATGATGATGATGATGATGATGATGATGATGATGATGATAAGACAGAGATGGAGAGAAAAAAAGAGACAAATGAGGGGGACACGGCGCCTACCTGCGTCAAGGCCCGGTTCACCAGACAGCACAGCAGCAGCAGCAGCAGCAGCAGCCAGGGAGAGATGGAGCCAGAATGCGTTGCCATGGTTGCAGATCTACCACCTGCAGACGCTCACTCATCTGAGAGAGAGGGCGGGAGACCTTGATATTTATAATAACGTCTCCCACTCATTTCTCCTGTTCCTCCCTCCCGTCTGCGCACTTGCCTCGCGAGATCTAATTACAGGTGAGCGACCGCCTTATCACAGGTAAGTCAGATGGAGAACTTTCTCTCTGCAGCCAGTGCAGCATTCGATAGGTTTGTCCCTGCTCACAAACGCTGCGCCCTGGTGATTTACAAGATGCCAACTGCACCCTCGAGCGACACCTGCTGTCGCTTTCACAGCAGAGATGCTCGAAGATAGGGTCATTCAGTGCTCGCTATTGGCAATGAAAGATTGAAAGATACATGTACATGTGTCACGTATTGAAGTAGAACCCACACAGAACCTCTCGGTTAATAACAGGGTTTTTCGTTCAAGATAAGCTGGCTAAGGCTCACCCCCACCCCCCACCCCCACCCCCACCCCCCACCCCCACTCCCGATTATAACTCATGCAATAATGTGTTTGTTTGAAAGAGGAACGAAAAACTCTCTTAAGTATGTTTCCTCATAAACCCGATGCGAATAATGCACGTTACCGTGTATACAACTACAAGGCATATTCGGATCAGCAACCGTAATTGTCTGTTGTGTTCACCGATATCTTACTCTACGTAGCAGCTGTACCGATCAAAATCACACAAACTAGTTCATATCAAAGCAGCGGTGCGAACATAATGAGAGCTTATCTGAACGAGTGCACGCATGCGCGCACATGGCGGCAATCTGCGCGCGCATTTCGCGGCTACTCGCATCAGACACGTAGACACGATCTCAACACGAGAAGGGGTGTGCGGGTCGCGGTAGCGGCTGCTTCGAGCGTGAAAACGAACCTGGCGATTTTATCGGACATTAATCAGTTTTTGCCGAGACCAGGCGCCATGTGTAACTTCATTACTGCCTCAGCTTGGACGGATGGATGAAGTTTTAGTTACGGATTATCAGCCTTTGTAGGCTATGTAAGCTCATTAAGCACGAAAATCACTAACAGTAGTAGTATGGATGGATGGATGAAGTTTTACGGCCTATCAGCCTTTGTAGGCTATGTAAGGCCATTAAGCACGAAAATCACTAACAGTAGTAGTATGGATGGACGGATGGATGAAGTTTGACGGCCTATCAGCCTTTGTAGGCTATGTAAGGCCATTAAGCACGAAAATCACTAACAGTAGTAGTATGGATGGACGGATGGATGAAGTTTGACGGCCTATCAGCCTTTGTAGGCTATGTAAGGCCATTAAGCACGAAAATCACTAACAGTAGTAGTATGGATGGACGGATGGATGAAGTTTGACGGCCTATCAGCCTTTGTAGGCTATGTAAGGCCATTAAGCACGAAAATCACTAACAGTAGTAGTATGGATGGACGGATGGATGAAGTTTGACGGCCTATCAGCCTTTGTAGGCTATGTAAGGCCATTAAGCACGAAAATCACTAACAGTAGTAGTATGGATGGACGGATAGATGACGTTTTAGTTACGGCTTATCAGCCTTTGTAGGCTATGTAAGGCCATTAAGCACGAAAATCACTAACAGTAATGGGATGGATGGATGGCCAGCCCAAAGTCCAAACCCAACCTCTCCGTGGTGGTGGTGAGACAGAGAGAGGTGACTCCGCCTGGACTCTCCTCTCCTTAACCAACTGGGACCCTGGCAAATGCGTTCCCCTAAGTAGTGGGGCAGCGTGTTG
>JAWQFJ010010274.1:0-58273 GCA_034096865.1 Theodoxus fluviatilis
CTCTTCCCCTACCAGGTTTATACAGAACACAACACAATTTATTTTCTGCAGAGAAACACACACCCGGTAGTGCTCTTTTGAGAGTGTATTGTGCCTCTAGAGAAGATACTACATGCATCATGTGGCATATCATTTTGAAGGAAAATGAATGCCCTACAAGACTAAAACAAAACAACGTTAGTTGCCTTTAGCAAGACTGAGAAAGCATGCTTGGAATTACACACTTGTTTCAAAAACCAAGAAATAGGAGCATGCTGAATTTGAGCTTACCGAGCAATATCTTGGTAATGATCCCACTGATCCTTTCCAGAATTTCACCACACAATAATCATCCATTGGAAAATGTCCAGTCAAAATTTAAAATAAATATCTTTAACAGTTTTCTAGCACTGACATACAGAAGAGACGAACCGTCCATCACAATGACAGTCAGTTCCTTCAGACATCTCGATCAAATCAATCACAATCAGTCCACGTTGCAGTACACACACGTTCATCTAACGTTGTGAGAGATCTCTCTACTGCTGTAAAACCACATTAGGTCCGATAGGGAACACTATAAAGTGTGATTATACAAAGAAACGAAGCAAAAAAGCTTTATCGCAGAGCGATGCAGAACTTCCGGGATTTTCTCAGACATTTCGATCAAAACAATCACAATCGGTCCACAAAAGTCGCATTAAACCTCACGCTCTGCGTTAGACGTTCATCAAACGTTGTGGGAGAGTTCTCTACTGCTCTAAAACCACATTGGGTCTGATAGAGAACACTAGAAAGTGTGGATTATACAAACGAAACGAAGCGAAGTAGCTTTGGCGCAGAGTGCGGCGGACGGGAGGCAACTGAATGCGCTTTGGCGCACAGTGCGGCGAATGGGACGGAAAGAGTTAAGACCAGGGTTTCCATGTCATGAGTAATGCGTCCCATGTAACATTGTTACCAAAAAAAGAAAAAAAATGGCTATCTTTTGGTATAATGAATAAAAACTGTTGGAGAAAAATGCTGTCATTATGTTCAGTTTTTAAGTGAAAGTTGATGAAAATGTTGTGATTGATATGTGCACAATGAAAAGTTTAAGAGTTGTGGTAGCTTGCGTTACGGTGTCCCATGTGTCATTTTGTTTACTAACACATTAATTATGATACAATGTCAGTTTAACAGGTTATATGGCAGTATTGAAGTATCTTTTACATATCAGAGTTAAAATAAACTGGGTTATGTATTATTTAAATCAAATTTTGCCATATTGGTGTCCCAGTGTAACGCATGTTACCCGAGATGGCCGACAAACTTCAGCACCCTGTATTTCACAAACGATATCAAGTCCTGCTCCTTTTATACCAAAATCAGTTACCTCAAGACTGCATGTAACAAATACATAGAAATCAGCTTCCAGGATAGAGTTAGATTTTTTTTGTTCAGTTCCACCTTTTAGTGACCACTAGCAAATATCGACTCTCATGCATGTGTTGAGGTAATCCAGAGTGGGGCTACGTACATATCTTACTGGCTTGAACATTTTTCGTCTTAAAAAAAAACCTAGAAGAGGTTTGATTGAGCATACGTCATTATTTCTCTTTTGTTAATAAAACTGAATTTTTACTTAAATAGTAGACTCCCCAAGTGCTCATAGGGCAGGGAAGGTGAGACAGAACACAATTTTTTTATCATTGTTTATTTTCCTTTTATTTCCTTTTTCACATGCATGTGTGAGGTAGTCCTGAGTAGGGTTACACATCATACATGCATTTGTGAGGTAGTCAGGAGTAGGGTTACACATGATCACATCCTACACACATGTGTGAGGTGGTCCAGAGTAGAATTACACATCCTACATGCATGTGTGAGGTAGCCAGGAGTAGCGTTACACATCCTACATGCATGTGTGGGGTAACCAAGAGTAGAATTACACATCCTACATGCATGTGTGAGGTAGCCAGGAGTAGCGTTACACATCCTACATACATGTGTGGGGTAACCAAGAGTAGAATTACACATCCTACATGCATGTGTGAGGTAGCCAGGAGTAGCGTTACACATCCTTCATGCATGTGTGAGGTAACCAGGAGTAGGGTTACACATCCTACATGCATGTGTGAGGTAACCAGGAGTAGGGTTACACATCCTTCATGCATGTGTGCGGTAGCCAGGAGTGGGTTACACATCCTACATGCATGTGTGAGGTAGCCAGGAGTAGCGTTACACATCCTACATGCATGTGTGGGGTAACCAAGAGTAGAATTACACATCCTACATGCATGTGTGAGGTAGCCAGGAGTAGCGTTACACATCCTACATGCATGTGTGAGGTAACCAGGAGTGAGTTACACATCCTACATACATGTGTGCGGTAGCCAGGTGTAGGGTTACACATCCTACATGCATGTGTGGGGTAACCAAGAGTAGAATTACACATCCTACATACATGTGTGAGGTAGCCAGGAGTAGCGTTACACATCCTACATGCATGTGTGGGGTAACCAGGAGTGAGTTACACATCCTACATGCTTGTGTGGGGTAACCAGGAGTGAGTTACACATCCTACATGCATGTGTGGGGTAACCAGGAGTAGGGTTACACATCCTTCATGCATGTGTGAGGTAACCAGGAGTGAGTTACACATCCTACATCAGTACATGCATGTGTGGGGTAACCAGGAGTAGGGTTACACATCCTTCATGCATGTGTGCGGTAGCCAGGAGTAGCGTTACACATCCTACATGCATGTGTGAGGTAGCCAGGAGTGAGTTACACATCCTACATACATGTGTGCGGTAGCCAGGTGTTGGGATACACAACCTACATGCATGTGTGAGGTAGCCAGGAGTAGCGTTACACATCCTTCATGCATGTGTGAGGTAGCCAGGAGTAGCGTTACACATCCTACATGCATGTGTGAGGTAACCAGGAGTGAGTTACACATCCTACATACATGTGTGCGGTAGCCAGGTGTTGGGATACACATCCTACATACATGTGTGCGGTAGCCAGGTGTTGGGATACACATCCTACATACATGTGTGAGGTAGCCAGGAGTAGCGTTACACATCCTACATGCATGTGTGCGGTAGCCAGGTGTTGGGATACACATCCTACATGCATGTGTGAGGTAGCCAGGTGTTGGGATACACATCCTACATACATGTGTGCGGTAGCCAGGTGTTGGGATACACATCCTACATACATGCAGACCTGCCAAATGCTACGCTTTAGGCGTAGCATGCTACGCTTTCGACATGCTTGCTACGCTTGTCCATAAAAACTACGCTTTTTGACCGCCATGGACAATTTCCCCCCCCCCCCCCCCCCCCGCTTTCACGCCGCCAGTGCAGCTTATCGCGCCGCCTTCACAGCCTTATCTCTCCCCCCCCTGCTTTCACGCCACTGGGTCAGCTTATCGCGCCAACCTCACAGCTTTATCTCTCCCCACCCCCCACCCCCGCTACGCCTATTCCTTCAATGCTACTCCAAATAGCTCTGGATGCTACTCTTTGGCATGATGGTGGGTTGGCAGGTCTGTACATGTGTGAGGTAGCCAGGAGTAGGGTTACACATCCTTCATGCATGTGTGCGGTAGCCAGGAGTGAGTTACACATCCTACATACATGTGTGCGGTAGCCAGGTGTAGCGTTACACATCCTACATGCATGTGTGAGGTAACCAGGAGTAGCGTTACACATCCTACATGCTTGTTTGAGGTAGCCAGGAGTGAGTTACACATCCTACATACATGTGTGCGGTAGCCAGGTGTTGGGATACACATCCTACATGCATGTGTGAGGTAGCCAGGAGTGAGTTACACATCCTACATACATGTGTGAGGTAGCCAGGAGTAGGGTTACACATCCTTCATGCATGTGTGGGGTAACCAGGAGTAGGGTTACACATCCTACATGCATGTGTGGGGTAACCAGGAGTAGGGTTACACATCCTACATGCATGTGTGGGGTAACCAGGAGTAGGGTTACACATCCTACATGCATGTGTGGGGTAGCCAGGAGTAGGGTTACACATCCTACATGCATGTGTGGGGTAACCAGGAGTAGGGTTACACATCCTACATGCATGTGTGGGGTAACCAGGAGTAGGGTTACACATCCTACATGCATGTGTGGGGTAACCAGGAGTAGGGTTACACATCCTACATGCATGTGTGGGGTAACCAGGAGTAGGGTTACACATCCTACATGCATGTGTGGGGTAGCCAGGAGTAGGGTTACACATCCTACATGCATGTGTGAAGTAGCCAGGAGTAGGGTTACACATCCTACATGCATGTGTGGGGTAACCAGGAGTAGGGTTACACATCCTACATGCATGTGTGGGGTAACCAGGAGTAGGGTTACACATCCTACATGCATGTGTGGGGTAACCAGGAGTAGGGTTACACATCCTACATGCATGTGTGGGGTAACCAGGAGTAGGGTTACACATCCTACATGCATGTGTGGGGTAACCAGGAGTAGGGTTACACATCCTACATGCATGTGTGAAGTAGCCAGGAGTAGGGTTACACATCCTACATGCATGTGTGGGGTAACCAGGAGTAGGGTTACACATCCTACATGCATGTGTGGGGTAACCAGGAGTAGGGTTACACATCCTACATGCATGTGTGGGGTAACCAGGAGTAGGGTTACACATCCTACATGCATGTGTGGGGTAACCAGGAGTAGGGTTACACATCCTACATGCATGTGTGGGGTAACCAGGAGTAGGGTTACACATCCTACATGCATGTGTGGGGTAACCAGGAGTAGGGTTACACATCCTACATGCATGTGTGAAGTAGCCAGGAGTAGGGTTACACATCCTACATGCATGTGTGGGGTAACCAGGAGTAGGGTTACACATCCTACATGCATGTGTGGGGTAACCAGGAGTAGGGTTACACATCCTACATGCATGTGTGGGGTAACCAGGAGTAGGGTTACACATCCTACATGCATGTGTGGGGTAACCAGGAGTAGGGTTACACATCCTACATGCATGTGTGGGGTAGCCAGGAGTGAGTTACACATCCTACATGCATGTGTGAGGTAGCCAGGAGTGAGTTACACATCCTACATGCATGTGTGAGGTAGCCAGGTGTGAGTTACACATCCTACAGTATACATGTGTGAGGTAGCCAGGAGTAAGTTACACATCCTACATGCATGTGTGAGGTAGCCAGGAGTAGCGTTACACATCCTACATGCATGTGTGAGGTAACCAGGAGTGAGTTACACATCCTACATACATGTGTGCGGTAGCCAGGTGTTGGGATACACAACCTACATGCATGTGTGAGGTAGTCCAGAGTAGGGTTACACATCCTACATGCTTGTATGAGGTAGCCAGGAGTAGGGCTACTTATATCTTACATGTGTTGAGGTAGTTCCGAGTTGGGCTACACACTGAACAGAAAAGTCAAACTGTGTCATTGGTGTTTAAAAAATTATGTTCTCGGATAGCAATCAGTCTCACCAATCAGGTGAAAGGGAGGAGGAATGAGTCAGTCCTTTAGATACCCTTCCCTACTGAGGTTAAGTTCATCCAGAGGGGTGAGTACCTCACAACAGAACCTGGAGCATGGGAGTCCAGTCATGCGTTGCATAAGGTGAGCGCCCTAGGGCATCCTGCATTGTATGCAATAGAGGTGAGAGAAAATTGGTTGAAGAGCCATTGGGCACTTGCCTGATACAACAAGCAATGGCTCAGTTCAGGCCTGTCGGGTGACTGCCTGCAGGAGAAGCTTCACTAAAGGTTCAGCTGGAGTAATTCTGCAGGCAAAGTCACTGAGCAGGCCTGAACTGAGCAGGACTTCCATGTTCCATGCTCTGTTGTGAGGTCCTCTTCCCTTGGGGTGAACTTGACCTCTGCAGGGAAGGGTATTAAAAGGACTGACTCCTCCTTACCCTGCTCTCACCAGGGCCCATATATGCATGAGAAGAAAGGAAGATTCCTCATGAGCAATAAAAGTCAATGCATACATGGGTGATAATTTACTTTTTAGTTGTGACTGTAGATTTCCTTATCAAATGAATTTAGTCTAAGTATTCTGTCCTGTCTTCTTCGTTACTGTAGCCGATCAAACATAAACATGAATGCTACCATCTTTTTTGTTGACATTATCACTCTAGCCACAGCTCGCACTTTCCCCACCTAACTCTGAGACCCTGATACACGTTTCCTCATTTGCAAAAATAAAGCAATTTAATCTGAACATTCAACTTTGAGAAATAAAGCCATTCATTACTTACTATTTCTTTGGATGAGTTTCTGGTGTCCCCCCAAAATGTCATTTTCTTCCCAAACCAAAGACTATAAAGGGGGATAAACTTATAAAGATGGCTGTACTCTCCTGGCTGAAGTAGAATTTGGGTTGATTTTCCACATCATTACTTGTGAAGGAACCACCACTTTGGACTCGTACATCCCTATAGAGTGATTTTACTGAGTTTACGCTTACTCACATAGTATGACTTTACTTCCTTCTCATGCATATGGGCCCAGATGAAGAAGTGAGACAGCAATAGCTAGTGGAAAACACAACACATTGTGTCCCCATGGACTTCATGTACAATTTGATCACAACTGGTGCTGTCTTGGCTTCATGATGGGCTGGGCAACGAGACTGTATTCCGGGATCTGACGTCTCAATGATAATCATCATAAACTATTTTTAAAAATTAAAGCACACGCATGCTCAAACTCACACAACAACTTTGAACATGCATGAGAAATAAGGCTAAAGGCAGCAAAACGGTGTTTCAAGCAAACACTGAGAAATGTATTTAGGGTACTAAGTCGCATATATTGTTTCCCTGGAGTTTACGTTACTGTAATAAATTACAGATTTTTTCTATGGACATGGTGGTTTTTCCTGGAATATGCAAGCATGGATTTATATGTTATATTGTGGTTGAAACATCTCATTTTGTCATTTTTCCTACTTGAGCCATGTTTTCTCATGTGCAGTCACAAATACATTTGGAGAGGCCATCAAGGCACAAGCAACTTGCATCTGATCTGAAGAACTCTACTTGTTTAACCAGAATTGGTCACTACATAAGCCCATGCAGAGGTCACAAGGTGAATAGAAATGAAGACAGTAGAATGGGACAGGCTGCCACAAACCATGTGGAAAGAGGTCATGACCTGAACCTGTCCTAATGAGCTGTTTGGGGCTACCCCTGGTTGAGTTACTGGAGTTGGCCCCAAAACTTAGCCACCAGGGGTTCCTATTCATAGGGGGTCACTGGATGGCTCTACCCATATGTTAAACTGAATAGAGGTATTAACTACAGTGACTCATCACCAGTAGCTGGGTCTCAAACCCATTTATGATTTACCCCATGATCATCGGACCCCATGTTAAATCCTTCACTGGCACCTGACAACAACATCTTCAGGTGGATAGGGCAACTCACTCAAGAGTCAGACACCAGCTCTTTCTCCACTTCCTGGGGAGCATTCCAAGCACAAAATTGCTCACTGCTGCATTCAAGGGTTCATAACACCAGAGAACTGTCTCTGCTTTCACAGGTACCAAGTATTGCTCTTTGCTGGGAAGTGGCATTCTTTCCAAGGATGTTCCTCAGTGGGAGGGGCTAAGAATAGACCAACTGTCTCCGTGCATGATATTTACAAGGTGAATGACTAGGGAAAAGGCTTGACTTGCTCTTATTCTAACAGGTCAAATTTGAACGGATACCTTAAATAAAAATTTGAAAATAAACTTTTTTCTTCAAAAAAGTTTTAATACTTTCCATTTGATAACATATTTCTCTACATAAGAAGTGCTAATCTTTCCTTTGAGGCTAAAATAATGGGCACCAAAAAATTGAATACTGAGTAGCTAAAAATTTCTTAAAAGATGCAGTCCCTCAACCCTCAGTTCCATTCCCAAAGCCATTATTATAACATCTTAACTAGACTACAGCCACAATCTAAAGCCCATGCAAGTGAAGAGTTAACTCCCCCTTGAACCCCCACCCCACCCCCCCACCCCCCCACACACACACAGGAACACACACACAGGAATTCACACACAAACACACAGCCTTATGATAATAAACAGTACCTCACAAGGGAAGATCATAGAGGACAAAATCAAAACAAATAGACAAATCAAATAAAAACATTTTGAATGTGAAGAGTTTGATGTCTTTGGCAGTGGTGACTTTCCACACTCGGTCCTCACAACTCTCTTCCACCTGCTTTTAAACAGCATACATGTAAGTTCGTCTGCTCCGCAACATGTTGGAAAAATGAATCATCTAATAATAAAAACCGCTGGCGCTGAACCTCCAGGTTTTGGCACACACAAAAATTGGGTTCAAACCCGCAATCTCTTGAGAAAAGAGGGGGGGAAAAACACACACAAAAACACAAAAAACAGGTCGGGTTCGAAAAAAGTTTCAGCGCGGATTCGAATCCGTTCACGCATGACCTAACGTTACAGTTGTCCAGCGCTTTACCATCTGAGCCATTCATTTGGCAACTGACGTTACTACGTGTTTGTAAAGGAATTATAACGTTCTTTTCTGTAAACTCCCTCGCTTCATATTTTGCACTGTAAATTGTATAAAAATGGATGATAGTTCATGAAATTTGAGTGGTCTTGTACATTTTAGGATACTTAAGGTCTATTTCTGCCAAGTTTATTATCGATTCACTGCCATTAGGCCAAGCCAACAGACTACCAGTACCAAGTTGTTGCGCTTAAGTCAGGACAGACAGAACGAACGAACGAACTTTATTTTACAAGGGTAGTGAATTAGGCAGTATTGCCTTTCTTACTTACATTCAGCCCTTGAGGCAAAATATTCAAATGTGGTAAGAGAGAGAGAGAGAGAGAGAGAGAGAGAGAGAGAGAGAGAGAGAGAGAGAGAGAGAGAGAGAGAGAGAGAGAGACACAGAGAGAGACACAGAGAGAGACACAGAGAGAGACAGAGAGAGAGACAGAGAGAGACAGAGAGACAGAGAGAGAGTGAGAGAGAGAGAGAGGGGGGGGGAAGCTGGGAAAAGGGGAGGAAGGGAAGAGAGAATGAGAGTAAGAGGGTGGGTGGGAGAGAGAGAGAGAGAGAGAGAGAGAGAGAGAGAGAGAGAGAGAGAGAGAGAGACAGAGAGAGAGACAGACACAGAGAGAGAGAGAGACAGAGACAGAGAGAGAGTGAGAGAGAGAGAGGGGGGGGGGAGGGAAGCTGGGAAAAGGAGAGGAAGGGAAGAGAGAATGAGAGTAAGAGGGTGGGTGGGAGAGAGAGAGAGAGAGAGAGAGAGAGAGAGAGAGAGAGAGAGAGGGAGGGAGAGAAAGAGGGGGGGAGGGGAGCTGGGAAAAGGGGAGGAAGGAAAGAGAGAATGAGAGTAAGAGGGTGGGTGGGAGAGAGATTGAGAGAGATCGAGAGAGAGAGAGAGAGAGAGAGAGAGAGACAGAGACAGAGAGACAGAGAGACAGAGAGAGAGTGAGAGTAGCCATAAGTACTGATCAAAAGATCAGATAAAGGCCTCGCAGCCTAAGACATCTGAGGACATATCTATCTATCTAAATTAATTACAAGGGACGCAACTCTAAATCTCGTCTTGCTTAAAATCGCGGAGTGACGCTTCTTTATGTCTATGTAACGTATGTTCTTTGGACGAAGTAAACATCAAACTACGGCGATTTGACGCAAGTACGAGTTGCATATTTGGTGGTATTGCGGTATATTTGTGGGTATTGCGGGGTATTGCGGTCAATAGTAGTACCCAGATTTGATAAATTAATGCTGTTCAAGGGTTACATTTTCGAAACGAAACGACCCGCATCGTAAAAATCCTTCTGTCTCCTTCACCAACGTTCAGGAAATTATTCATTCTCGCATGGGTTCCCCGAAACTCTACTTGCAAATGACGTCAATCTAAAAAGATACCCATAATTTCTGCTGTTACGTCAATTGAAATGTTGAGACAGAAAGCTTCTAAGTGGGACTGCATTTCAGATCGTACATGCAAATGACGTCATGCTATTAATGACGTCAAATTTGGCTTTGCCGTCAAATGTCATTTCAATCATTTTTCGACCGGTAATTTCGAGAATACGACCTTAGAAAACCACTTTCTCTTCAAGCCTTGATTCTGAAAATTTGATACATTCAATCGGACCTAACTTCCAGTTAGTGTGCAAAATCTCAAAGAAATCCGTCCAGTAGTTTTTGAGATATAAGCCGTGGAGACGGGACAGACAGACACACAGACAGATAAAGTCTGTAGGACCTCCAGTAAACCTGGAGGGATAATAATAGTTTATTCATTGCACATACTTTCCCTTGACAGGCAAGCTCATGGCGTTTACAATCCAAAGAATCAACACTCATACAACCAGGCAACACCACATTCCTACAAAAACTCACAAACTACACACATAAACAAAAAACAAAAACTAAGATCCAATAGAACAAATAGAACAAACTATACAATATACATAGCACTTGCAAGCCAGGTCAAGTAAGGCGAAGCAGCTCAGCGGGAAAGGTGGATCGGAAGAGGTGGGTCTTTAGAGCACTTTTGAACTGGGGCAGAGTGTCAGAATGACGGACTGAGAGAGGGAGACTATTCCAGGTTACAGGTTCAATATAGGAGAAGGCACGCTGTCCTTGAGTTTTCTTATTACGGCGGGGGACCTAGAAATAATTCAGAATTATCAGAGGCTGATGCACCGACAAGCAGGTCACGAAGCACACCCACTTCCTCTGCAAACTTCTCTAGTGTGATCTGAGTCAGATTGTGGGTCCATTTCATCGGAGATGATAGCTGTCGACTTTGCTAGTCAGAATCTCTGGATCTAGGCCACTCTCATTGTCCTATTCGGATCGAACAGCGTCAATTCAACGCAATCTTCATTGCTAATGCTATCTTCACAAAAAACATGCAATGGGCCTGGCTGGGGCTTTCCCAACATCAGGATGTTTAAAAAATTCAGAAAAATTCACTTGATCACCAGAAATTAGCAATCTAAATGGCAGGTGGCAGCCTATTCACTGTGGAGCTGATGCTCAAAATCTCGCGAGATTACTGTAACCATGGAAAACATGGCAGCTTCCACTGTAAGAGTGGTGTCATGCAGGACGTCCACGGGGGAGGAATGGTTTTTTTGCTGGACGCACCGGGACGTTCGGTGATACGAGGGTTAAATTTGCATTTGCTAGCTGCAGACAACAGGGGCTAAAGGCTCTTCTTTCCACTGGATTTGAAAGCCTGGACATATTGCTAGTGCTTTTAGCTTTTATAACCGTTTGACAGTTCAACAGTTATATGGGATGTTGTTCATCAAGTGTTTGATTTTTTGTATAATTTCATCTTACAGTATTCATGTAGCTGTGCTTTAGTAGAAAATGTTGTAATGGGGTCTTGTCTTAGAGAAAGAAAATGTTCTGTTCCAATTTTCACAACTTCTAATGCAGATTTACTTTTAACGTCCTGTACCGCTCCTAACCACTCCTGAGGCTAAATCCTATGCCGCTTGTAACCGCTTGTGACTGCTTGTGACTTCACTGGTTCAATATCAAGGGAGATAACTCTGGCCATCTCTCTAGGGACTGAAAGAAATTACTGCACTACTTCTGCTTGATTAGTATGTCTCTGTGAATTTTTTTAACAGATTTCGATCAATTTCTACTGAGTTATTTGGCTTTTTCGCTCATTTTTTGTTGGCGTTCTCCACTGCGAAGATGGTGAACAATAATGCTGATTATGGTTCTAGCAGTGATTCGTTTTTTATCGAAATGGTTGGATCTAGACTTGCTGAGCTTTGAGTCAGCTCAGTCGAAGAGTCAGCTCACCGTGATGTAATTTTCTCAAGTGATATATCGGACTTCCATGAGCAAATTATTTCGACTCCGTCATCCGATGATGATTTCAGTGTCACCGATTGGTCAGACACTGTCGAGGAGTTTGCTAATGATCCTTTAATTTGTTGAAGCAGTTGTTTCACGAGTACCACTCGGACCATGCAGAACCAGTAGAGTATTTTTTGCAACTCTTTCCAGAGGAGATGTTGGTCATGATCCATGACTAGGCTGTAGTCGAGGTAGGATGGCAATGGAACAATCAGCTGCCAAACTACTGCTGCTACTGAAACAAGTGATGTGAGCTGAGACAGCCAGCGATTGCTGTGTTATGTCAAGGAATTGTTATGAAATCATCACAAGTTACACAGTGTTTATATTTATAGAAAAATGCTTTTAATTATATTTCCATTTATTTACCTGTAATCAGGCTAATTACATGCAAATAAAGCAAAGAAAAATATATATATATTAACTCTGTGCTTGATCTTAGAATGACCATCATTCACTTTTGACCACACACAAAACATTACTTACAGATCCATACAATATTATAGAAGTTGGAATTTTTTAACAAATCAACTGTGTTAACTGTTATGTATCATTTTCTCTAAAACCTTACAGGACTGCCCCAGGGCTTGTAGTTGTGAAATTCCTTATAGAATGTAAATAAAAGTTAATAACTGTACAATACGTGCTCCAAATATCAATGAAATGTCAAATTAAACTTCTTTATTTACATATCATATGTGATGTGAGTCATTTAGCGCATGAGTTTTAGAAAGTGGCTTTTGAACGATTACTGGGAGAACTGTAGTAATTGCAAAGTTGCCTAGCTTGTACATGCATGCTCTCTCTCTCTCTTTCTCTCTCTCTCTCCTCCCTCCCTCCCACCCCCCTCCCTCCTCACCCCCCTACCCCCATCCCTGAGGAATTCATGGACCGACAGTGGATTAAACTGTAAAGAATATTCTTTGAGGCATCCATGTTACTCTAGAGAGCATTTCCTGAATTGGCTGTGCCATTCCCTTGGATGGGTTATGACAGAGTTGAACTTGGTGTCTGTTGGTTTGACTGGAAGATGCTATCAATTCTTTGATGTATTTGCAGATTTTGGTCGTATCACAGAGCAACGCAGCCCAGACCAGCTCCCCGTTTGCTTGGAAGATACAGACACATCATTCAGGCAGCAAGATGCAGGCACTACAAGATGTCACCAACAGAAGAAGGGATCAGTCAGCAACTTCCAGGTGTGGACATCCTTCGTGTCAACATGCAATATGGCTCCCACTTGGCCCCTGCTATTCACAATGTTTAGATTGTGGCTTCTGCAAGTCGAGTAGGGTACGTAAGATTGGAGAACATGGTGCCGCAAGTCAAAACCAAGCTGACGGTGGACCCATCTCAGCTGGTTCACCTGACTACAGGCCACCATCCCGTGGAGCCTATGACCCCATTTCGCCAGGCGGAATGCGTACTTCCACTCCTCACCGCTTGCCTGGTTCACCAACTGAAAGGCATTCTGGAAACCACATGTTCCCAACAAGTTCTTCAGACACTATGCCGTCATCCACAGGAACCAATGCCCCAGACTCGCCTGTCTTCCCAAGGATTGGGGTTTATTCCAAGCCTTTTTTACCAATGAGTGTTTTCAACTATGATGTTGGGCTTTATGCAAGCACCAGGCCACCTTCAAGGGGATCCCATCAGCGTGCTTCTCCTGACCGTATGCAGTCTCACTTTGAAAACAATTTTCCAAAACGTTGGAATGTGAACCCTCCATGTCCCGAAGCCTCTCCCGGTATATCTGGCTACAGTCCCTCAAGTGGCCCCTTTGCTCCAGGCTCACAAGTTATTGGGCAGCTTTCTGGCAGTGCCTACATGCCCGGTGCTTCAGACCACAGGTCACCCCCAGGACACGGACTGCCTGCCATCTGTGGAGGCCACCAGGCTTTCCAAGAAATGTACTTGCCGGATCACCAGGGCCCAAGTCACCAAGACCTGAGTCACCAGGGCCTGAGTCACCCACCCCAGGGGCCCTGTTCTCCACAAGCTTATTCCAGTCCATGCAGCAGCAGTGCCCAAGGTCAACCTTCCTTTCTGGGTCAGCTTTCTCCCAAAACCCAGGGGCAGGACTTCTGTGAAGATAGGAATGGGTCTGCTGGCATTCACCCACCAGGGCATGCTGTTCAGATGCCCATGTTTCCTGGACCTTCTGGCAGCATTCCACAGATGGCAGCTGTGTCCAGGAGTTACAGCTTTCCAGGAGAGGGCATCTCTAGTGGTGATGCTTTTCATTCCTTTAGCAGCAGCAGTGACCACCCAATAACTGGCCCCAGCACATCAGGTTACCCGTCGCATGAGCAGATGGCAACTTCTCGAACAGGGAGGTCCCTGTCTTGTAGCGCACCGTCTCCTGCCACAATGACATCCAGCCACATTGCTGTACGCCCAACCATGCATCATTACCTCACAAGTCCAAACATGATTCCCAAATTCGAGCCTCATGCTATAAGACAACAGAGTGTGGGTTTCAGTGGTGAGGATAAACAAGATGCCCACAGAAAGCAGTGCAACCAAGCAAATGGACAGGGCAGTAGAGCAAGCCTGCAGGGCAACATGGGAAACCAGCAAGGCAGTGTACCTGGCAGTCATGCAAGCCAGCATAGTGAGCATGGTATCCTGAAGACTGATCATCCAATTGAAGAAATTAGGCGTAAGCTTGAAGAGGCAGATCAAAACAAGCAAACAAACCAATGTGACAGTCACATGAGCCAACTGGGTGGTTTCAGTGATGCAACTTTGAATGTATACTTGAGTGACCCTGTTCTTGGTGAAGCCTTGCAAGAAGATGGCATTGATCTAAGTTGGTTAGATACAGTGACTATGGGCAGTCCTTGCATGTCTTTGGAGTCTATAAACCCCATTGGCTGGCACCGACAGAACTCGGTGGCCACAAGCAGGGATTCTGTCTGTGCTGCAGTTCAGCAGTTATCCAGCAATGGCAGCGGCCAGCCTGCCTCCTCCTGTTCCAGTGGGACAGCAACAAAATTTGCAACACCCATAGACCAGCCCAGTCAGACCAAGCTCACTGGTCTGCCTCACACGGGGAAATCCAAAGAGATCAACGACCCTGATTGGAGCTGTCCAAACCAGAGTGGGACATCGGCCGACAAAGAAGCGGTGCCTGTCAACCTGGACATGAGGATGCAGCCACAGACCGCCTTGGCAGAGAAAGCTGCAATTGACCCCAACCTCTGCAGCACTGCCCAGGATTGGATGTCAACACCAAACCAGCAGCAAAAGCCTAACCCACATCCTGGCAAGATGCAAGCCAGCGTTTCAGCCAAGAAATCTCTAGGAACAAGCAGTGGAAAAAAGGCGGAGAGACTCCCAGGAGTTGGCTCCAGAGGAAAAGAGGAAACATCTCGGAAGAGGATGAACACTGAAGACAATCCAACGGAAGAATCGAAGGAAAACACAGAGACGAATATACACTATACACCTGTCTACTTTGACTATGAAAAAGGTCCCGACCTTGTCAACACACGGATGCTATTACATTCATGCAGGAATAATGTGGCATTTTGGATCCAAAATGCTGCCAAATGTTCTGATGAGAAGAGGCAACGCCTAGAAGCTAATGCCAGCCACCCACAGCTCTCTGAGGCTCTGAGCAGGCCCCCTCTCATCAGCATTCAGAACTCAGCAGTGATAATAACAGATGGGAAGGCAGCTGCTTCTCCCCAGGCTTCAGCTACTCCCCAGGCTCCAGCAGCCAGAGTGAATGTTCCTTGCTCTGTTCCCAAGGACCCCTATGCCCTCTCCTGCTCCTCCACCCCGTGTGCCCTGCCAGAATCTGGGAACCCCCATCAATGGGGCTGTCCCGAGTGAGTATCCGATGCTTGGAAGTGAAGCTTTTGGGCCAAAGGGGCTGCAGGAGAGCCAAACTGTGCTGATGCTGTTCCTTCTACTCTGGGTGAAATTTTCGGATCATGCAGTATCGTTTTTGCCAAAGTTTTCTTTGAAGAGGCTGAGGTCATATGTGGAAGAAGAATCTGATTGAGATTGAAGGATGTAAATGAAATGGCATCTTGGATGCAGTGCCCGTGATTCTCCTTGTCAAGATCTGTATGTTTAGTTTGAAATTTAGTGTGAAGATGGTGTTTGTTCAACAGAAGATGCAGGATCATACTGCAGTAAACTAGTCTATTTTCAGGTGTGTTTGTGATGAGAAAGGCATCTTCAGATGCTATTGCTGATAGCTGTGTGGACATTCAGCACGGAAAGGATCTCACTAGAAGTTGGCAGAAACATGATCACTGCAGACAATGAAGAGGAAGAATCAGAGGGGAACAGTGAAACCCCCTAGGACGTTCAACTCAGAAGAAGATGGCAATTTTAATTGCAAGTTTGCAGAACATTGTATAAGGAAAATTCTGAATATGAGCTTCTACTTACCAAAGAAGTTAATATGGCAGAGATATTTTGTGCAAGATTAGCACAGTTCATACTAGTTTAAATTAAATACTGAATGTCCAAAGTCATTTCAAAAGACAATCATTAACTTTGTTGTAGGACTCTAATTTGTTCAACTAGAGCTAACATTTCGGTGCAATCAGAACAAAACACAGACCAATGAATCCACGTGCTGTAATTTCTTTTCAGCCTATGGCTGGAAGTTGCTTGAAGTTTTTTTCAAACCTGAAAACAATTCTTAGTGGTAAGGTATGTGATTTACATATTGCCAGCATGAATCAAAGGAAATCCAAATGCTACATGCCACAGTTTGGTTTGCACTTGGCATTATAATTAGTGGATGCCAGGCTTACTCATGTAAAGTAGCCTACAGCTGAGTTTCACCAACTTGTCAACTTGGCCGGTATTCATGGCAGGATGAACAACCATGCTGAAGTCGCCATAGTCTATGTGCTTGCTCCCGGTGTGAATTTCCCACATGGCTGATTTCCTAATGTGATGGGAAACGTCTCTTAGATGCAGCCAAGAGCATAAAAACGTGGCTGAAAACTCTTGGGAAAAACCAAGCTGCATTGCTAATACAATCAACCAGTGGATTTCTTCCTTGTGAATTTTTCTCCATCTGCCATGCTTCACCTCACCTCCTTGTATCTGGATAGGGCTGGAGCACTCTGCAGAGAAAGATTTGCAGGCTTGCAATGGCCACATCAGTGGATCTGTCATGTGGACTGTCACCACGTGGCTGTTTCTCTTCAGTTTCTGTGTAGAGTGTGAACAAGAACTGGATGTGTGCGTCAATACCTAATCCAGTCTGTTGTTTCTGTGGGATGCACCACAGATGAAGATGTTTTTGTCATTTTATGTGAAAAGTGCACTGTGAGGAGGAGTAGCTCTTGAAGACCGGCTCTTGAAGAGTTTGAAGTAAGTGTGTAGGGAACGCAGGTGAAATGCTATCATTGTATCATGCTTCCATTGTCAGGCTGAGAAAATTGGCTTTCTTCAGCTCGGGAAGAATGGAAGTCATATTTGTGTTGGAAAATCCAGTGACGTCAATTTTCTCTGAACCAAAAGAGAAACCCCACGATGCAGGGTATCTTTGGACAGCCCTCAGAAAGGATTACAATACCTGCACACTTGTTTGTACTTGTTTGAGTAACTGTTGGTGCATGATCATGAAGCTAGTCAACTGAATGTTGATGTGTAGTTTCCTGCTTGTGGTGAGATGCAGCAGTATCATATATATCACCTCGCTTCCTCCCCCCCCCCCCCCCCCCCATGTGGCTTTAATCCACCTATTGCTGTATTGGATAGATATGCCACTTGAAGCTTGTAGTTTTGTAGCAGGTTTTCATTTTTTGATATTTTAATGTTTAATTTGATCCTTACAACTATTTGTCACGTTTTTATGTTTTATACATTGTGGTTTTAACTCTACGACTTCTTTTGAGAGTGGCTCTTTGCTTCTAAGGCTGAATTTGGTTTTGAGGTTGGGGGTTGTGAATTTTCAGTAATGGGGAGTTGAACAGTGGTTTTAGCTTAGAATTTTCCTGACAAGGAGCTAAACCCATCAAATAGTACTGATTGCAAAGTGTGAAAACTCCCAACAAGTACTTGCAAAATGTAAGAATTTAATAACTGAGTGAAGATTGGCTTTTTTTTTAAACAAGATTTGTCAGTTGCACCTGCGTTTTAGTCCACAACATTTTCCTTTTTTTTAAATTCATTGCTATCAAGCTCTTACTTTTTATATGCCTGTTTTTGTTTTTATTAGCAAATACTTCCACCTCATTGTTTAATGTGGTATTTGGAGGTACTGGTCAAATGACGAATACTCTTTCCTTTGCACAATGTCATAGAGAAGGGGTAGATAACTTTGGTATCAAGTCATAGTGGAAAGGAGCACAGAGATGACCAGGAAAATGATTCATGGGACAGGTTTGTGGTTGGAGGGGATTTTTTGGTTTTCTTTTACTGTCGAGTTCCCCACTTCATTCGAATGACAACTCTGGGACCTGCTCTGTAGGCTTCTCCCCTTCCACCTCGGGAGTGCAAAGAGTAGAGAAGTTGCACATTACAGTAGGACGGTGGAATTGATGATCACAGCTCCACCGAAAGCCAAGTGAACTTCAGCTGAAGATAAAAACTTGCTTTGCCTTGCCTATCCCAGGTGATGCATCCTAATGGAACAAGAGGCCCAGCTCAAAGTTTCTTTTGTCTCTAGGGAGAACTTGCATGTCAAAGGGTCCTGTGCTGGCAGACCTGAAGAGTGTCTCTGTTTTGACACCTGAATCCTGCCAGTACATTTATGTGTAGTGTGTGCCTTGTTGGTCTCGATTCTCCTTTTCCTGTGGTTGATCCCATGATGAATTCTCTGGTAAAAGAGCATGTATGCATGACCGAGTGCTTCAGTGTGGCACTTAAATGTTGTTACAAATAATATAAATGTTTATATTGTACTGTAGTCTTGATGTTCCTAATACAGAGCTGAATCCCTACAGGCGAGGTGAGAGAATATGCTGCAGGACCTCTGGTGGGTACTGCGCCTGTGACCTCCCCGTTTTTATCCAAGTGTTGTAATCACTGGTCTACTTAAGTCTCTCAAATCCCATCTCCATTTTTAACTGCCACAGATCACCGAGTACTACATTCAGCTGGAATTATTTGAGGGAGCCCCTCTCCCCCTTCCTCCAGCATTTCCTGGAACTCCTTGAGACCCCCCAGGACCCTCCAGTGTCGGCAAGAACCCCTTGAGACCCCCCAGTGGCTGCTAGAACCCCTTGAGACTCCCCAGTGGCGGCTAGAACCCCTTGAGACCCCCCAGTGGCTGCTAGAACCCCTTGAGACTCCCCAGTGGCGGCTAGAACCCCTTGAGACCCCCCCAGGGGTGGCTAAAACCCCTTGAGACCCCCCAGTGGCGGCTAGAACTCCTTGAGACCCCCCAGGACCCCCCAGTGGCAGCTAGAACCCCTTGAGACCCCCCAGTGGCGGCTAGAACCCCTTGAGACCCCCCAGTGGCGGCTAGAACTCCTTGAGACCCCCCAGGACCCCCCAGTGGCAGCTAGAACCCCTTGAGACCCCCCAGTGGCGGCTAGAACTCCTTGAGACCCCCCAGTGGCGGCTAGAACCCCTTGAGACCCCCCAGTGGCGGCTAGAACTCCTTGAGACCCCCCAGTGGCGGCTAGAACTCCTTGAGACCCCCCAGTGGCGGCTAGAACCCCTTGAGACCCCCCAGTGGCGGCTAGAACTCCTTGAGACCCCCCAGGACCCCCCAGTGGCAGCTAGAACCCCTTGAGACCCCCCAGTGGCGGCTAGAACCCCTTGAGACCCCCCAGTGGCGGCTAGAACCCCTTGAGACCCCCCAGTGGCGGCTAGAACCCCTTGAAACCCCCCAGGGGTGGCTAGAACCCCTTGAGACCCCCCAGTGGCGGCTAGAACTCCAATCCTGCATCTGTTGAACCTTGTCAAGAATCCACCCACCTCAGTATCTGCTGGAAAGAGCCCCCTGCATTTGCTGGAACTCCTGACTGCCAGGCTCAAGGTTCGTGGATTTCTTTAAGCTGAGCAAGGGGATGCCCCTAACTGTGAAAGAGGCCTGTTGTAGGATTTCAGCTCTGTATTAGGAACTGTTGCTGTAGGCAATGTAACTATATGTGTTGTGGACCTGCTGTGGCAGTAGACAGTGCCGCTGCAGAGGTCAGTGATAGGGTGGTAAAGCTACATTGAGAATTGTTGACCAAGGGCTTTCTATGACATGGCACAGTCCATGCAGTAAGTCAATTGGAGACTGCTCGCCAGGTGTTGGAGGTCTCAGAACGCAGGCAGCCCTTGTGGCTGTGGCAAAGTGAGGCAGATTCTCATCTGCCATTTGAACTTAGCCAGGGCAAGGGGATGGAGGCAGTCTGTCCAGACTTCCAGGTGACTGTGTCATGAGTGAGGAGGGTTGCCATTTGCAGTCTGTGATCCAGTCTTTCCCTCCTGGGGAAGGCAGGTGCCTTATGATGCCTTGTTTACAATTGATGGTCTCATCTCATGAGATGGAAATAGAAATTCATGACATTTTCTTGTACATCTCTCACAGTTCATTTATCACTTTTAGATTTCCCTCACCCCACCCCACTCATACTCCATTTCATGTTATGCTATTATGGCTACTGCTGTTTTATATGGTGCATGAATCTTTTCATGCTTTCTACTTCTTGGCATGCTGTACCACCATTTTCTACCCTGTTCAGCTTCACCCCCGTGTATCTTTCCAAAATGACCAAATACTAGTCTCTCCATATGCATCAAGAAAAATTTTGTGGATTAGCACAGTATGTCGGGTCTGAATGCCAACAGGAGCTTGAAGCTTCCTTGTGGTCATGGCATCAGTACTGAATCCTATGTGTTACTACTTGTGGCACAGTATGTGCATGTAGATGGGTGGTGGGTTTAATGAGGAAAATGGGGTATGTGGTTTTTTCTTGGTTTTGTTTTGTTGATTTTTTTCATACATGTTGCATGTCTAGGAGGTAATTACATACTGTATACAGACCTGCCAAGTGCTACGCTTTAGGCGTAGCATGCTACGCTTTCGACATGCTTGCTACGCTGCTACGCTAGTCCATAAAAACTACGCTTTTCCTGCGTGCTTGAACTTTTGACCGTGATGGAGAATTCCCCCCCCCCCCCCCCCCCGCTTTCACGCCGCCGCCTTCACAGCCTTAACTCTTCTCCTCCTCCACACCCCCCCCCCCCCCCCCCTCGCTTTCACGCCGCCGGTTCAGCTTATCGCGCCACCTTCACAGCCTTTCTCTCCCCCCCCCCCCCCCAACCTCCGCTACGCCCATTCCTTCAATGCTACTCCAAATAGCTCTGGATGCTACTCTTTGGCATGATGGTGGGTTGGCAGGTCTGTGTATAGATTAGTGTAATGTCTGTTTTGGGGGGTTTGGGGTTTGTTTTGCATTTTCGTGAATAATGAAATATGATGCACGATGTAGTGATGAGAAGTAGGAATTTCTCTGATAGTCATTGTGTTGGAGATTTAAAAAAATAGAAGCAGTTCAGACACTTAATTTGCCAAGAAGTAATGAAATTAGTCTTATTTTAGCATCATGTCCCAACCCCACCCCCACAAAAATACCTTGCCTGTCTACACCAATGTTTGGAAGTGGTGCCCCCCTTTCAATGCAGGTTGAACAGGAGGCTGGCAGCGGTGATATACCAGAGGTTTTCGTTCCTGCATGAGCGTAGAACAGAATTTCTCAGTAACAACTAACATAAGTGTATGTATTGTAACCATCTCCTGTAATGTATTGAACCATATGGAATATAATCTGCTGTTGTGTTGTGCAACCGCCATATCAGCTTTTTCATGCACACCACACTGTTGATGTAAAATGGCAGCTTTGCACTATATTGCAGTAATTAATTTATGGTCATAGTAAGTTATTGTATTTTGTGGATTACACCGAGCCATGTGATACTTATTTATTTTGTAAGTAGATCACTTGGTGAATCAACATTTACAATGATTTCATCAGGAGGTGTGTGTGAGAGTGTGTGTTAGGTTTTGTATGATTTATTTGCAGTCAACACAAATGTTTCAGGATGTTCATGTTCATTGCTGTCAGCCATGACTGTTCAGAACTCTTGCGAGAGTATTTTCTTCAGAAGCAGAGCATTGTGCAAAAAGCACATCTCAGTTTGTGGAAGCTGATGCTCTGTGCCAAGTTTGTTGATGCAACTGTGAGGCTTGTCAAGAAAACAGTCTCATGACCTATCAAGATCCTTTCCTGTGCTTCTGTGTTTCCAAGTCAGGAATAAGAGAATCTGGGATTGGATCAGATGGCAGCAGTGGCTTTATTCGAAAAGGAAAAGCACCGGAGGAAGCTCTTCCAACAGTAACCTGGAGCGTACACTGAAATCCCATGTGTGTGTGTGTGTGTGTGTGTGTGTGTGTGTGTGTGTGTGTGTGTGTGTGTGTGTGTGTGTGTGTGTTTGTGATGACTCTCATCTGCAAGTGCCTCCAAGCTGGATTTAGTGGTGCTACCTCGGCACACATTGTGCTGAGCTGACAAGATGCTGGTGGGGAGCATTAGTGGTGATGTTGCTCTCTGCAGGATGAGTAGCATGGACTTTTTGTATGAGTTTTGTGTGTTGTCAAGGACAGTCGACGATTGGCTCTCAGTGGACAGTAGAGCCTTCATTGTGTAGAGGTCAAGCCTCTTCTTTTTTTCCCCAGTGTTTTGAAGTGTATGAGTGAAATGATTGAAGTGTTATTTTCATGCATGATGCGTTCACAAGCATTTAGTGTATCGGTTGTGACAAGCCATTGTGCATAGCAGGCTTAGTACAAGTCTTGATAGGCTGCTTGTGCTCAGTAATGAGACAAATGATGATGCTTAATTTATTACCTCTTGGCATAATAATATTGCTATGCGGTGAGGAAACTTGGCAGAATAAAAGATTTCCTCCATACTTAATCTTTTGTTTTCATTCAGTTTCTAGTAGAGTGAGTCTGTATGTAGCTAACATGAACTTAGATCACTCATTTTGTTGGAGTTAGGTTTGTTTCTGCAAGTCTTAGAATCCTGTAGTGGTAATCATTCACACCACTTGAGTAAATGCTACACACTGCTGACTGGAAGGGGTTTGCAGCTGTGACTGATTCATGATGATGGGAAAACTTTTCCATTGAAGCTCGAGGTGAACAGTTTACACCAGATGTCCTCTGACCATGATGCCCCTTGCTTCAAGCTGCTATTGCTGAAGATCATTTTTTTAATATTTGCAAGATATCTATTCTTCAGGTTCATGCAAGCTGGTCTATTGGCCCAGTATGCTACGTCTACAAGTTCGTAATGAGTGTGGTGACTCAAGTCCAAGAGCAGTTGCTTTACTCCAGAGACGGGTTTCACAGAGTACATGTAATCTTAAAGTATTTGCAGGACCAGAAGAGCTTTTCATTTTAGAAAGGTTAAAATATTCAGAGGTGCCTGTGAGAACAGGTTATGTAGTGAGAAAAGCTTTGGGCTGCCGCTTTGTGAGCGCTCATCATTGGCACTCATCTCAGAACCTTTGTTATGCCTTTTGAAAAGAAAAGTGCCTCTGGCTCCACAGATGATACTTTTGGATTGCTTCTGTGCTTTATTCTCCTTGTCCACAAATTGTGGTTACTTCTTAGGTTGCTAGGACAAGCGTGCTTTTCAACACAGACTTGTGATTGTACTCCACCAGCAAGGAGCAGACTTTCCACCCAGTACTCGGCCACTGGCATCATACTGGTCATGCTTGACTACCACACTACACAGCACCACTGCTTGTCACATTTAGACTTTCTGAAAAAGAACTAAAAAGTATATGGCAAAGATGAACACAAGAGGTTCAGTATAACATAAAATATATTTGAGGCAGCTTTGCGCAGTATTAATATGAACATAAATGCCCTCTGTCTCATATCAACTATCACGAAAAACTTTCGTGAAGAGAAAAAATCACCCTTCTGCCTGGAGATATTACCCGATCGCTAAAACTGGTGGAGGTTGCCTGTCACAAACGACAATGGCAGACTGCAGTTTTGTCTCCTCCAGATATATGGTTGATGTGACTCGCCAGGCCGATACAGGAACAACATTGACAGGGACAGTGGGGACACTGGAAGGCTGCTCTGCAGGTGTCCAAAGCTGCAGCCTTTATTTTCTCCTCTCCCCGGCAATGGCAAGTCTGATCTCGAAGGCGGTGGTCGCTTCCCTTGCGACCACCCTCCAGTTGGTTTGGTCCTTTGCCAGGAATTCCAGATCTCTTGGACATGCCACATGCTGGAGGTGCTCCTTCACAGACCTTGAAATGCTTTTTAGGGCACCCAAGATATTTGTCTCCCTGCTCCGGGACGCTGTTGAGGACATGATGTTAAAGACAAGACTCGTCCATAACGTTGCCAGCCTGTCACAGCTGGGCCTTTATGATCAGGGTCTCAATGCTTGTGAAGCCGGCTCCATCTAAATCCTCCGTGTTACCGGTGAACTCCTGTGATGGGGTGAGGGGAGTGCATATGAAATGTCTTTAGAAGTTGTACGTGTTTTCTGTACAGTGTCTGTTTCACACCCATAGAGCAGGCTTGTAAGCACTATGGCTTGATACACTTTGACCATGGTGGACAGCCTGGTGTCTTGGAGACTCGGCACCCGGGATGGGAGGCGACCATGTGCCTGGCTAGCCTTGCTGACAGGTGCTGTGACCTCCTTGTCCAGGGTGCCATCAGAAGCGATGATACTCCCCAGGTAATTGAAGGAGGCAACCAAGCTTGGTGAGTATGACCCATAATCTCTCCCGGTTGACTGTGGAAGGTCTTGGTGAGATCTATGAAGACTGCACAGAAAGCCCTCCTCTGCCTGATGCATTTCACCTGGATTTGTCTCTCCATGAAGATCATGAAGGTGCTGCATTACTCTCAATAATTACATGGGAAAAGATCATTCTGTTTTATGATCATGAAGTGGAATGTCCTCCCTTTGTGAGACATATTACAATCATTTCCTACCTTCAAAAAAACACTCAAAACTCAATCAGTTTGTGTCTTCCTTCAGTAACTGCATGAATAACCCTCCCCCTGGCCACTTACTCAGGGTGACTGTGTATGAGCATGTATGCTGTGTATGTGCATTTGTGTTTCTAGAATGTGTGGGTTTTCTTAGTGATGTGTCTGTACAATGTGTTTTTAATATGTTGTTTGTAAACGTGGAAACTGATTTTTCAACAATGAAGTTCATCTGCAACAACTTGTACTTTTAAATTATTATTGTTACTAAGTGTAGCAAAACAGTTCATACATCCTGTAGTGGCTGGAGAATTTTCGAATGGAGGAAGAGGGATATGTACACGTGGGACGAAGAGAACAAACCATTTTCTCACAACTGAAAACAAGGCTTGCTACATGGATGGATGGAGTATTACAGCCTATCAGCATTTGTAGGCCATGCAAGGCCATTAATTAAGCACAAACATCTCACAAATAGTTCAGAGTAAGCGCAAATCAAGTCGCAATGTCCCTAGTTATTTGCCTCTTATGAATAGTGTAGTGAGAAGCGGTGGGTCTTTTTTCACCTCTAACCCATAGAGATGAAAAGACCTTCGAGCAACAGGTCTGACAGGGATCGAGCAGGGCAGGGGTCGCTTTCAGGCCAAGTCTTTCCAGGGTGATCTGAGAACCAGAAATTTTCCAAGAAGCAGGACAGCTGAAAGTCCCTGGAGGAAGAATCCATATCTTCCAAGTGTTTGGCCCCATCTTCCTGACACTCTCAGTGGAAAGTCACACTTTGATCATGACCTCGGGTGTCCGTCAGCTGTGCAAAATGGTCAATCGCTGTGTGATGGTGTTTTGAGTTGACAGGACAGCGGGAAAAGAGCTCACCTCCCATGCATCATTCTCGGATGTAGCTGGAGGTGAGGATGAGTTGGCGAGTTCAGTCTGCCCTCGGGAAGCCATCACCACAGCATGGGTTTTGGTGTTGCTTCACCTTTCATGACGTGCCCACTGCCTACGTGACCCTCCTGTACACAGGCCAGTTGCTTTCTCTTTAGAGTTTTCTCATCTATTTTTGTATGAGACATGTCCCAAGTTATTTTACTATTTCATAGCTTCGCCTACTGTGTCATTTCATCCCAGTTTTATTGTGCATTAGCTGCTTGATGACTGCCTTCTAACTTGAAGTAAGAAGTAAAATAATTGTTGCATTACAAGGCCCTTTTCAAGTGTTAGGTCAAATCCCCTAGACAATGCATTACACGGGTCTATGTCATCTGCCTCTTTTCTTTCTGTTCAATGGGTATAGCTTCTACTACATCACAAACTGAAACTGGCCAATATAGGTGAGTGGATGAATCATTTGATTAAACCCACTATCAACCAGAGTGCACATGTAAACCAGCTGCCCAAAGCCTGATATTCACACACCCACACACACACACACAAACACACACACAGAGACAGAAATATATCTTTCACGATTGATCTGTCTTTCCACAATAAAGGAAAAGTATGAGATGGTAATCACAATTTTTTATAGAGGCAACACTGAATAAGCTTTAGTTTTGCCTCATTCTCTCCCCACTCTTTAATTCCAAGAAATTAAAACAGTTGTTAAAACTTCATGATATAAAGGGACAGCTGTGATGTTTGCATTCTACCAGTGTCAAACACATAATGCTGCTTTCTTTCAAATAGTCTGAATGCAAGGAGAATAAATTCCGTTGTTGTGTGTGACCTGGGCCCCATCTTCCGGGGTGGTTTGAACATGATTGGATGTGAATGATCCCACTCTGCCCCGGTGCCCCGGGCTGCCTTTCTGGCTGCTCGGAGCTGCCCCGGGCTGCCTTTCTGGCTGCTTGGAGCTGCCCCTGGCTGCTTGGAGCTGCCCCAGGCTGCCTTTCTGGCTGCTTGGAGCTGCCCCTGGCTGCCTTTCTGGCTGCTTGGAGCCGCCCCTGGCTGCCTTTCTGGCTGCTTGGAGCTGCCCCAGGCTGCCTTTCTGGCTGCTTGGAGCCGCCCCTGGCTGCCTTTCTGGCTGCTTGGAGCCGCCCCTGGCTGCCTTTCTGGCTGCTTGGAGCTGCCCCAGGCTGCCTTTCTGGCTGCTTGGAGCCGCCCCTGGCTGCCTTTCTGGCTGCTTGGAGCCGCCCCTGGCTGCCTTTCTGGCTGCTTGGAGCCGCCCCAGGCTGCCTTTCTGGCTGCTTGGAGCCGCCCCTGGCTGCCTTTCTGGCTGCTTGGAGCCGCCCCTGGCTGCCTTTCTGGCTGCTTGGAGCCGCCCCTGGCTGCCTTTCTGGCTGCTTGGAGCCGCCCCTGGCTGCCTTTCTGGCTGCTTGGAGCTGCCCCTGGCTGAGCTCCCAGACAGGCCCCCAAAGCCCAGCAGCCAGGGATTGCAGCTGAGGAGGGGGGCACTGTTCTGCTACAACTGTAGGTCACACCTGGTCAAATGGCAAAGATGCCTTGCTGGCCTCCCACTCACTAGCAATGCAGCAGGCAAATATTGCACTAAGTCTGCAGAACAAAAAAACGCCCAGCACATGAATTTAGTTTGCAAGACATGTACTTCATTCACACCACAATATAAAAATAGTTTACACATGGAGGAAGTACATATCATTGTGCACAGTAAAACACTTGCTCAGTTACATGTTCAGATCAAATCACTCGAAATCGTTTGCCCTGATAAAATGCCCCCACACACACACCAAATTGGGATTACTTCCCACACTTACAGTGCAACAAATTAACCACAAAAACTTTATAGTGAGCAGAAATATCACACCTAAAAGGCACTCTGAAACATTCACAGGGCTTGAAAGTGCCTTTGTTGACCAATTTAAGATGGATTGAACTCATTCTTGGAAGACGAGGAGAAATACTTGACCAACATTGAAGTGACAAATTATGATTCTTTTTGACAAGCTTTCTGCAGACAACAGTACACCATACTTCTGCTGCCACATTCAAGGAAGCAATGCTTACAAATTATCATGAGCTGGTCTGGCATACTGGAATCATAATTGAGATGGAAACAAATGTTCAATTGTAAATCACAGATTTCATTTTGGATCACTAAGATCACTAATCGTCATAGTTCATGATTGCCTATTAGATGTTTGACACTTGTTTCATGAGAGAAATTACTGAATATGCCATTTTAGGATTGTCACATGTGGAGAACTTCACCTTATATACAAAAATAAACTCTGGTGACCTTAAACTTGTTGTCATGTGACACAAATGCAAGATTTGATCATTAAGAATAAAAAAAGAATAGGATTCCAATAAAACAGTAAATGACTCAGAAAAAAATGTGGTCTATTCATTATGATATGTATTTAATAAAGCATTTGTCTACTTCCCTGAGATGGATAGTAAAAGAAGTTTTGGATCATAATGCGATGCAAATATGCATTGTCACTGAAAATGCGGAATGGCTGCCTGAAGTGGTGATGTATTGCCACGGGAGCTTGGCTCTCTCAGACGCAGTGCAGGCTGGAGGAAGACCTGGCTGTAAAGGTCGGATGGAGGTCATCTGTCCAGGGACTTGTGAAGTTCCTCGGCTCGTTCTCTCAGCTTGTTCAGTTCCAGCTGGATCTTGTCTGTGATGTGCTTCCGGATCTCTGCCTGGAATTATAAGAAAATGAATGTCAGACTAGTGAAACCAACTTCATTAATCCCTATCATCTCTACAGCTGCTATTAATGTCATGAACATGAGCAGCAGTGGCAAAAGCCACTGATAAGTTTCATTGTGGATAACCTCACAGTTTCCCTCTATTCTCCTTACCCATCCCGCATTACATTTAGCTCATTTGCTGATTTGCTTGCTTGCTTGTAAAACGTCCCATGACAAAGAAAGGATGCTGGGAAAATTGCACAAACAGCTTGACAAATTACAACACCATGCCCCTAACAGAGAATGGTGTATATAAAAAATCAATTACATAAAGTCTACCACTCCATCAGAGATCTCGATGGCTGCTTGATGCCCAAGCCCTGCAATCTACGTCTGGTACAGTGCATCACTAATGGGGGAAATCAAAGCATCATGGCCTATGTCAAGCACACACATTGCACAAAGAAGATAAGGCCAAAGTTTATCCTGGAGCTCAACTGAAGTAGAAGGAGAAGATGCCTCTCTTAAAAAAAGGTGTAACTTGCAAGCCAGACAATCCTGTGACATAACACTTGGCTGGAGTTGTCCATGTGGTGTGGCAGCTAGACACTCCCCTGATCAGCTGGAGCTGTGGTTGCTGTGTGGCAGCTAGACACTCCTCTCATCAGCTGGAGCTGTGGTTGCTGTGTGGCAGCTAGACACTCCCCTCATCATCTGGAGCTGTGGTTGCTGTGTGGCAGCTAGACACTCCCCTCATCAGCTGGAGCTGTGGTTGCTGTGTGGTGGTGGCAGCTAGACACTCCCCTCATCATCTGGAGCTGTGGTTGCTGAGTGGTGGTGGCAGCTAGACACTCCCCTCATCAGCTGGAGCTGTGGTTGCTGTGTGGTGGTGGCAGCTAGACACTCCCCTCATCAGCTGGAGCTGTGGTTGCTGTGTGGCAGCTAGACACTCCCCTCATCAGCTGGAGCTGTGGTTGCTGTGTGGTGGTGGCAGCTAGACACTCCCCTCATCAGCTGGAGCTGTGGTTGCTGTGTGGTGGTGGCAGCTAGACACTCCCCTCATCAGCTGGAGCTGTGGTTGCTGTGTGGTGGTGGCAGCTAGACACTCCCCTCATCAGCTGGAGCTGTGGTTGCTGTGTGGTGGTGGCAGCTAGACACTCCCCTCATCAGCTGGAGCTGTGGTTGCTGTGTGGCAGCTAGACACTCCCCTCATCAGCTGGAGCTGTGGTTGCTGTGTGGTGGTGGCAGCTAGACACTCCCCTCATCAGCTGGAGCTGTGGTTGCTGTGTGGTGGTGGCAGCTAGACACTCCCCTCATCAGCTGGAGCTGTGGTTGCTGTGTGGCAGCTAGACACTCCCCTCATCAGCTGGAGCTGTGGTTGCTGTGTGGTGGTGGCAGCTAGACACTCCCCTCATCAGCTGGAGCTGTGGTTGCTGTGTGGTGGTGGCAGCTAGACACTCCCCTCATCAGCTGGAGCTGTGGTTGCTGTGTGGTGGTGGCAGCTAGACACTCCCCTCATCAGCTGGAGCTGTGGTTGCTGTGTGGCAGCTAGACACTCCCCTCATCAGCTGGAGCTGTGGTTGCTGTGTGGTGGTGGCAGCTAGACACTCCCCTCATCAGCTGGAGCTGTGGTTGCTGTGTGGCAGCTAGACACTCCCCTCATCAGCTGGAGCTGTGGTTGCTGTGTGGTGGTGGCAGCTAGACACTCCCCTCATCAGCTGGAGCTGTGGTTGTTGAGTGGCAGCTAGACACTCCCCTCGTCAGCTGGAGCTGTGGTTGCTGTGTGGCAGCTAGACACTTCCCTCAACACTGAAACTGGTCACTGAGCATTCTGGGCCTGCTCAAGATGCCTGACAATGGGCAGCCCCATGGTGGAATTTTCTCATGTTACACAACCTGCTTATTGACTACACCCTGACTGGGATGCAGTCTATCCAATCCACCCACAAGAGATCCAATCCATCCACAAGAGCAAGAAACTTATAGAGAAGCAACATAACTGATGGTCTACAGAAAAGAGCCCTCATCTTCAAGTGTTTTGGCCCTGTCTTCCTGATACTCTTGGAAGGATGGAGTGGGCCACACCTTAATATCTCAGGTGCCCATCAGTAGTCTAAATGGCCAGTCACATTGTGTGATAGTCTTGGTTATCTGCCACACCAAAGCACAGGCTGAGGTTGTCAAACGAAGGAAGCCAAATGACCAGGCTCATATGGACTAGTCTCTCAAATACCACGGACTGCCCCCCGGGTGCTGTCTGAGGAGTCCCGTTCCCCATTGTTTCTCTTCAACCAGATCCAGCAGGATGCCCTCTCTGCTGCCTCTGCCTTAGCCCTGAGGAAGTTTGTGGTCTCTCTTGGGGAGACTAAGCTGCCTGCAGACACTGTGAGTGGAGTACCCAACAAATCTCCTCACTCCAATTCCTGCTATCTCACTGGACTCCATGGCAGGAATGAGGATTCCCAGCTCATGGCATCTGGCTTCCCAGCCTTGTGCCTTGTTAGGCATAGTGCTTCTTTGTGCAACTGGCGATGGTTGTTACGTCATCTCAAGCAGGATGATTCAGGCTTCTCCCCATGAACCCCAGAGTGCCACTGCGAATGCAATCTGTGAGAGCTGAGCTGAAGCAGGGGGACCAAAGCAGCTGTGCAGCAGCATACAGTGGCCATATTCATTGCTGCTCCTGCTCCTCACTCAGCAAGGCTGATGCTTTACAGGTAAGAGCAAGCATGTGGGCGTTGCCTGGCACTAATTGCTGAAGCCCAGGCAACTTTATGCAGCACCATGTCACACTTCCCTTCAGGTTGTCTTTGTAGTGTTTCTGCGCTGGGCTCCATTTTCCTCTTTCTTGCATCCTTCACCACAGAACAACTGCTAGGGTATGCACGTTACCCATGATGATGACCTGAGCATCTCATGTGCAACTGTGCAGTTGGCAGCAAAACTATATTGAAAATCTTACCGTATATGCACAGCCCTGATCATTTAGATTTATGCCTACGGACCAAGCACTGAATACATCATAGCAATGCCATAATGTGATTTTTCCTGGAAACTCCATAAACGATCACCTCGGCAAGATCAGAAATTGGTGTGATCCATATTAACTACATTCTTTATGCTGTGCATCATATACCATATCCCATTCCACAAACTTCCTCCAACTGCTTTAACAGAGCTGCACACCAATACTTACTGGAGACTTTTTCATTTGTTTCAGCAAGTCGATATCGGTCTTGAAGCACATGGGATCTCCAATGAGACATGTCACATGCTGCAAACATAATAACATCACAAATAAAAATTCCTCTCCATTTGTGTCCCACTTCTTTCACATATAGACTACATGCTCCTAATGTAACATTAGCATTACAAGCTCTGCTTCTCGAAGCAATTACTAGAATTAGACACTGTCTCTTAACACATTTTTGTTTCCAAATGCAAATGCACAAAGTGCTGCAGTTTGAAATGGTCTGATGAGAATCAGACGGGAGTGTTCGGGCAGAAATGCTTTCCATCACAGGTAGTCATTTCTAAAGATGGCAAAACTTCCATTTCCCAAAAATACTAAATGTAAGAAACACTGCTGCAGGACTTTCGATGCATGTGCCTCTAAGATCCATCTCAAGGTATGAATAGCATGCCATCTGGTGCAACAATTCCATTCTGGTGGAGAACTATTTCCAAATGATGAACGAATGAATGAATGTGGTTTTGTGTCCTATCACTAGTATCAGCACTTGTAGGCTATGTGAGGCCACTGATAACATGAAATCACTGTAGCTGGCTGGAGCAGCAAAGTCAAGTCACGATTTCCCTAGTCATTTCACCTCTTGCAAATCTTGAAGGAATACATGTACAAGGTAGATCTATTCTCATTCCAATATCCCCAGGGGATCCCATTAAGATAAAACCCAAATTATCAAAGAGTATCAAAAAGGACACCAAGTTTCAGTCATTCTCAAGAGTCGAATTAAACTATATCAAATTCTGCTTCAATTAAGGTTTGCACAAAACAAAAACCCACATAGTACAACATTCCATCCACATACCTGCATGATTTTTGGGATGTACGGAGTCTTGTTTGGCAAGATAGAGTCCATACCTAGCAACACACTACAGTCAATAACAGGAAAAAAAGTACCATGAAAGATATTCATTCTCTCTCTCTCTCTCTCTCTCTCTCTCTCTCTCTCTCTCTCCCTCTCTCTCTCTCTCTCTCTCTCCCTCTCTCTCTCTCTCCCTCTCCCCTCCTCTCTCTCCCCCCCACCCCCTCCTCTCTCTCTCTCTCTCCCCCTCCTCTCTCTCTCCCCTCCTCTCTCTCTCTCTCCCTCCCCTCTCTCTTCCTCTCTCTCTCTCCCTCTCTCCCCCTCCTCTCTCTCCCTTTCCCCTCCTTCCTCTCTCTCTCTCTCTCTCTCTCTCTCTCTCTCTCTCTCTCTCTCTCACACACACACACACACACACACACATGCACACGCACATGCATACACTTATAATACACATACATTCATACTCATATTACACCCATATTTTACGTACACACATACAGTGACACACACACACACGCACACATACATCAGGGATGCTAGATTGTCTTTCTGGTGGGGATGGAGACTCAATACAGAACACGCATGTGATGCTCTCCTAGCACCTAAATTGTGCATCAGTCCAGATCAACTCTTGCAGTAATCATGCAGCTACATACTGATGCAGGTACAAAACCTGCCAATTTACAGAGAGTAATGGAAAGGAATGAACTCTTCCAAATGCAGTCCACAGACCCATACAAAAAGATCAGGCAGACAGAGAGGCAAACATAGCTGACTGGAAGAGTTCGTCAACAGATGATAAATGTTCACCTTCATGCCAGATGGGGAGCACAACAGGGTGTTTTTTGGCTTCCATGATCAAGCGACCAACACCTGAAAACAGACCAATGTTTCCATTGTAGCAACAAGGTCCGTTCGTTTCTATTTCACATGGGATGGAAGACTGGTAACCTTTAGCGGCCACAGTTCTAGTAATTAAGTTATCATCCCCAATGTTGAGATAGTTTCCAAAAACCATACATGTTTGATTCAAACGCTCCAGCAGTTTAGCTGTACACATGCACTAAATAATTCATAGTACTTGTACATGCAAACATCTTCCACAAGAACAAAATGGATGTCACATAACTCCCTTTCAATCATTTATTACTACAGCATTGTTCCTGACAGGTTTCTGACAGTCAACAAAATTAGGACCAAAGTGCTTTTGATTTTGAATAAGGTTAGATAAGAGAAAACAGCATGGGTTGTCACTGTTCAGTCCCACTTGCAAATGAAAATGTCACTTCCATGAATGAATAAGCCTTTTCAATCATTACACATTAACAGTGGAGCTTTAAATTGAGTCTGAACACACTGGTCTTTAACCTTTTTTTGACCTGACAAATGTCATATGTGACCAACTTTTACATTTCTTTATTTTGCAATTTGTCAACCTTTCCAAATTTCAATGCTGTTAGAAAGCTTTTAGTCTAGCTTATGTAAACTATGCTTCATTTTGCCCATTGCCTTATTAAACATTTACCTCTGAGATTCAAACATTTCATAAAATTACAAAGAAATCCTCCTTCCATCAGTATGTGAAGTGGACAGCTAGCAGAAGGGGGATTGCTTTACTTGGAATCATGGATTAGTACACACCCTGTTTCAGTCTATGTACTCACCCCATTTCAGACTCATGTTCTCACCCCATTTTAGTCTATGTACTCACCCCATTTCAGTCTATGTACTCACCCCATTTCAGTCTCATGTACTCACCCCATTTCAGTCTATGTACTCACCCCATTTCATTTATGTACTCACCCCATTTCAGTCTATGTACTCACCCCATTTCAGTCTTATGTACTCATCCCATTTCAGTCTATGTACTCACCCCATTTCAGTCTCATGTACTCATCCCATTTCAGTTCTGTACTCGCCCCATTTCAGTTATGTACTCACCCCATTTCAGTTATGTACTCACCCCATTTCAGTCTATGTACTCACCCCATTTCAGTCTATGTACTCACCCCATTTCAGTCTATGTACTCACCCCATTTCAGTTATGTACTCACCCCATTTCAGTCTATGTACTCACCCCATTTCAGTTATGTACTCACACCATTTCAGTCTATGTACTCACCCCATTTCAGTATCATGTACTCATCCCATTTCAGTGTATGTACTCACCCCATTTCAGTCTATGTAGTCACCCCATTTCAGTCTATGTACTCTCTCCATTTCAGTCTATGTATTCACCCCATTTATGTCTCTGTACTCTCTCCATTTCAGTCTATGTACTCACCCTATTTCAGTCTATGTACTCACCCCATTTCAGTCTATGTACTCACCCCATTTCAGTCTATGTACACACCCCATTTATGTCTCTGTAATCTCTCCATTTCAGTCTATGTACTCACCCCATTTCAGTCCATGTACTCACCCCATTTCAGTCTATGTACTCACCCCATTTCAGTCTCATGTACTCACCCCATTTCAGTCTCATGTACTCACCACATTTCAATCTCATGTACTCACCCCATTTTAGTCTATGTACTCACCCCATTTCAGTCTCATGTACTCACCCCATATCAGTCTCATGTACTCACCCCATTTCAGTCTATGTACTCACTCCATTTCAGTCTATGTAGTCACCTCATTTATGTCTCTGTGCTCACTCCATTTCAGTCTATGTACTCACCCCATTTCAGTCTCATATACTCACCCCATTTCAGTTTCATGTACTCACACCATTTCAGTCACATGTACTCACCCCATTTCAGTCTATGTACTCACCCCATTTCAGTCTCATGTACTCACCCCATTTCAGTTTCATGTACTCACACCATTTCAGTCTATGTACTCACCCCATTTCAGTCTCATGTACTCACCCCATTTCAGTTTCATGTACTCACCCCATTTCAGTTTCATGTACTCACACCATTTCAGTCTATGTACTCACCCCATTTCAGTCTATGTACTCACCCCATTTCAGTCTATGTACTCACCCCATTTCAGTCACATGTACTCACCCCATTTCAGTCTATGTACTCACCCCATTTCAGTCTATGTACTCACCCCATTTCAGTCTATGTAGTCACCTCATTTATGTCTCTGTACTCACTCCATTTCAGTCTATGTACTCAACCCATTTCAGTCTATGTACTCAACCCATTTTAGTCTATGTACTCTCTCCATTTCAGTCTATACTCTATGTACTCACCCCATTTCAGTCTATGTACACACCCCACTTCAGTCTATGTACTCAACCCATTTCAGTCTATGTACTCACCCCATTTCAGTCTATGTACACACCTCATTTATGTCTCTGTACTCACTCCATTTCAGTCTATGTACTCACCCCATTTCAGTCTATGTACACACCCCATTTCAGTCTCATGTACTCACCCCATTTCAGTCACATGTACTCACCCCATTTCAGTCTATGTACTCACCCCATTTCAGTCTCATGTACTCACCCCATTTCAGTCTATGTACACACCCCATTTATGTATCTGTACTCTCTCCATTTCAGTCTATGTACTCACCCCATTTCAGTCTCATGTACTCACCCCATTTCAGTCTCATGTACTCACCCCATTTCAGTCTATGTACACACCTCATTTATGTCTCTGTACTCACCCCATTTCAGTCTATGTACTCACCCCATTTCCGTCACATGTACTCACCCCATTCAGTCTATGTACTCACCCTATTTCAGGCACTTGTACTCATCCCATTTTAGTCTATGTATTCATCCCTTTTCTATGTACCCACCCTATTTCTATGTACTCACCCCATTTCAGTCTATGTACCCACCCCATTTCTAAGTACCCACCCCATTTCAGTATATGTACTCATCCCATTTCAGTCTATGTACCCACCCCATTTCAGTATATGTACCCACCCTATTTCTATGTACTCACCCCATTTCAGTCTATGTACCCACCCCATTTCTATGTACCCACCCCATTTCAGTCTATGTACCCACCCCATTTCTATGTACTCACCCCATTTCAGTCTATGTACCCACCCCATTTCTATGTACCCAACCCCATTTCAGTCTATGTACCCACCCCATTTCTATGTACTCACCCCATTTCAGTCTATGTACCCACCCCATTTCTATGTACCCACCCCATTTATATGTACCCACCCCATTTCTATGTACCCACCCCATTTCTATGTACCCACCCCATTTCTATGTACCCACCCCATTTATATGTACCCACCCCATTTCAGTCTCTGTACCCACCCCATTTCTATGTACCCACCCCATTTCTATGTACCCACCCCAGTTCTATGTACTCACCCCATTTCAGTCTATGTACCCACCCCATTTCAGTATATGTACCCACCCTATTTCTATGTACCCACCCCATTTCTATGTACCCACCCCATTTCAGTCTATGTACCCACCCCATTTCTATGTACCCACCCCATTTCTATGTACCCACCCCATTTCTATGTACTCACCCCATTTCAGTCTATGTACCCACCCCATTTCAGTCTATGTACCCACCCCATTTCTATGTACCCACCCCATTTCAGTCTATGTACCCACCCCATTTCTATGTACTCACCCCATTTCAGTCTATGTACCCACCCCATTTCTATGTACCCACCCCATTTATATGTACCCACCCCATTTCAGTCTATGTACCCACCCCATTTCTATGTACCCACCCCATTTCTATGTACCCACCCCATTTCTATGTACTCACTCCATTTCAGTCTATGTACCCACCCCATTTCAGTCTATGTACCCACCCCATTTCTATGTACCCACCCCATTTCTATGTACTCACTCCATTTCAGTCTATGTACCCACCCCATTTCAGTCTATGTACCCACCCCATTTCTATGTACCCACCCCATTTCTATGTACCCACCCCATTTCTATGTACTCACCCCATTTCAGTCTATGTACTCACCCCATTTCAGTCTACGTACACACCACATTTCAGTCTCATGTACTCACCCCATTTCAGTCTATGTACACACCCCATTTCAGTCTCATGTACTCACCCCATTTCAGTCTCATGTACTCACTCCATTTCAGTCTATGTACTCACCCCATTTCTATGTACTCTCTCCATTTCAGTCTATGTACTCACCCCATTTCAGTCTATGTACACACCCCATTTCAGTCTATGCACTCATCCCATTTCAGTCTATGTACTCACCCCATTTCAGTCTCATGTACTCACCCCATTTCAGTCACATGTACTCACCCCATTTCAGTCTATGCACTCACCCCATTTCAGTCTATGTACTCAACCCATTTCAGTCTATGTACTCACCCCATTTCAGTCTATGTACACACCCCATTTCAGTCTCATGTACTCACCCCATTTCAGTCTCATGTACTCACTCCATTTCAGTCTATGTAGTCACCCCATTTCAGTCTATGTACTCACCCCATTTCAGTCTATGTACTCACCCCATTTCAGTCTATGCACTCACCCCATTTCAGTCTATGTACACACCCCATTTCAGTCTCATGTACTCACCCCATTTCAGTCTCATGTACTCACTCCATTTCAGTCTATGTACTCACCCCATTTCAGTCTATGTACTCACCCCATTTCAGTCTATGTACTCACCCCATTTCAGTCTATGTACTCACCCCATTTCAGTCTATGTACTCACCCCATTTCAGTCTATGTACTCACCCCATTTCAGTCTCATGTACTCACCCCATTTCAGTCACATGTACTCACCCCATTTCAGTCTATGTACCCATCCCATTTCAGTCTCATGTACTCACCCCATTTCAGTCTATGTAGTCACCCCATTTCAGTCTATGTACTCACCCCATTTCAGTCTATGTACTCACCCCATTTCAGTCTATGTACTCAACCCATTTCAGTATCATGTACTCAACCCATTTCAGTCTATGTACTCACCCCATTTCAGTTACATGTGCTCACCCCATTTCAGTCTATGTACTCACCCCATTTCAGTCTATGTACTCACCCCATTTATGCCTCTGTACTCTCTCCATTTCAGTCTATGTAGTCACCCCATTTCAGTCTATGTACTCACTCCATTTCAGTCTCTGTACTCACCCCATTTCAGTCACATGTACTCACCCCATTTCAGTCTATGTACTCACCCCATTTCAGTCTATGTACTCACCCCATTTCAGTCTATGTACTCACCCCATTTCAGTCTATGTACTCACCCCATTTCAGTCTATATACTCACCCCATTTCAGTCTATGTAGTCACCCCATTTCAGTCTATGTATTCACCCCATTTCAGTCTATGTAGTCACCCCATTTCAGTCTATGTACTCAACCCATTTCAGTCTATGTACTCACCCCATTTCAGTTACATGTACTCACCCCATTTCAGTCTATGTACTCACCCCATTTCAGTCTATGTACTCACCCCATTTCAGTTACATGTACTCTCCCCATTTCAGTCTATGTACTCACCCCGTTTCAGTCTATGTACTCACCCCATTTCAGTTACATGTACTCACCCCATGTTAGTCTATGTACTAACCCCATTTCAGTCTATGTACTCACCCCATTTCAGTCTATGTACTCACCCCATTTCAGTCTATGTACTCACCCCATGTTAGTCTATGTACCCACCCCATTTCAGTTACATGCACTCACCCCATTTCAGTCTTGGTACTCACCCCATTTCAGTCTATGTACTACTACTCACTTCATTTCAGTCTATGTACTCACCCCATTTCAGTCTATGTACTATGTACTCACCCCATTTCAGTCTATGTACTAACCCCATTTCAGTCTATGTACTCACCCCATTTCAGTAACATGTACTCACCCCATTTCAGTCTATGTACTCACCCCATTTCAGTTACATGTACTCACCCCATGTTAGTCTATGTACCCACCCCATTTCAGTTACATGCACTCACCCCATTTCAGTCTATGTACTACTACTCACTTCATTTCAGTCTATGTAGTCACCCCATTTCAGTCTATGTACTCACCCCATTTCAGTCTATGTACTCACCCCATTTCAGTCTATGTACTCACCCCATTTCAGTCTGATGTACTCTTTGGTGGCATTCACTTTGCCTGGAGAGAAAGATATTTGAAATAAATAAATAAGACAAACTTGCATGCAAAGTAAAAGGAAAAAAGGACAAAAAGTAGTTATTTCTGTTGCACAAACTGACAAAGCCAAGCAGCCAGGGTTTCCAGCTGGATGAGGGAGGACATCGCATGGCTCCGGCCATATATCACACTTTGGATAAAAAGTTTGTGGTTAGGTAACACGGGGAAAAAGAGGGTCAGTAGGTAGGCCTGCCTTATGTTTTTGGGTGGGGGTTTTTAGGAGGCCAGATTGAAACTCTGTACCCCCCCTCTCTCTCTCTCTCTCTCTCTCTCTCTCTCTCTCTCTCTCTCTCTCTCTCTCTCTCCCCCTCTCTCTCTAGTACACCTCTCTGTGCGTGTGTGTGTGTGTGTGGTGTTTGTGTGTTTAAGAAATGTCATGTATACAGTAGATTCATCTGAATATTCATCAAATTTCTCTTCTTGCTGAAGATGCTTTTAAAAATCCCCACTTAAATAGTGCTTATAGGAATGATGCAGTTTGTTGTTAATCTTAAAATAAAAACAAATCACAATTGAATACCAGTTAAGGGTTAACAGGGAGAAAAACAATCAGATGAGTCATCGTAACCACTTTTTTTTCTTTTTTTTTTTTTCTTTTTTGGGGGGGGGGGAGGCCTTATACTTAGGACTCTTTGACACAGCAATCCTACATGTCAGTGAGCCAGCTGAGGGTTAAATATTTCCCACCAAGTGTAAACAGGAAGCATGCATCCCATGTCTGTCAGCAGGTATAAGTGTGGGACGGATCTGGTGACCCAGTGACACGGGAGGAGAAATAATGCAAAGTAGTTTTCCAGCCAGGAAAATTGCTATTCAGAAACACCAGTGTCTATATGTGGGAATTACACCAAGGAAAAATGTAAAAATTTGACATCACACTCTATTCTAGGCATAGATTTTCATAATTAAGAATGATACTAATTATAAAACAGATTCACAGGGTTTTCAAGTTTCTATCTTTGTACCTTTGAAGTTAACACAACAAAACCAAACAAATTCAGGGCATTTGCAAGTATTATCTGATTCACTTCAATTTATATGAGCACACACACACGCACGCACGCACGCACGCACGCACGCACGCACGCACGCACGCACGCACGCACACACACACACACAGAGTTTTCTTGTTTCAAGAAGTTGACACCACACACACCATGAACACATCATTCCAGCAGAGTGGCTAGGACTTTCCTGAAGGTTAAGGGCATCTATACTTAAGCTGTAAATACATGTATGTAGTTTTCTATCTACATACTGGGCAGAGCCTAGTTGTGTCAAGGAGCAAAATTTCTAACAAATTCAGCATTAAACAAACTTTATGTGATTTGAAATAAACATTCTTATACAAGAAAAAAAGCTTACCCTCCGGGAACATGTGCACCCATTCACCATTGTCCATTCTTTCCACCATGAAATCCATGCTCTTCTGGTAGACACCATCACCTCGACACACTGGCAGCGTCCTCCCCAGGGAGAAGAAAAGGGAGTGGAGGTACTTGGTGAAGCAGATGTCTTGAGCTGCCAGGGTCCATCGGATCATGTCATTGTTGATCAGGTAGTTCCATCTCAGGATACCTTCAATAGAGGTGAATTTTTTTTAATTTCCAGTTTTTCTATACACAGCCACAGACTTTCATCCCTGATGTGAAGATGCTGTTCAGAAAACAAATGTAAGCACCTTGAGCATGCCTCAGTGTGAGAGAGGCACATTATAAGAATGAACACACCTCATATCACTTTATTGCAAAAATTTGTACAAAGCCTATATACATGCCTGCTAAAATCACACAGCTACACAGAGGAATCCTTGTCTCACTAAAATATCCATCTGAACATTTACGACCTTGACTTGGTAACAAATTACAAGTGAGCCCATGTACACAGAATCTGCTATTGAGTATCTCTTACCATTAGAAAGTTTCTTCTGGCCTATGCTCTACTTGACTTTGTCATGACTGATAGACTGTGGTATTTGGTCATGTTCTTGCTTCAGCACTTAGAGAGACTCACCTACATGAGATCTTTGACACACCTACAGTGGACAGTACCAAGAGGCCGAATTCTAACAGACATGGTGTCACTCAGGACAGTGCTAAAAAAAAGTCAATGCACATGCTGCCATCTTCCCCAAATCAACAGAGGCTACACAGGCACACTCATTTTCATCTATTCTTACTGAGTTGTCTGCAGTCCACATGTCATTCCATCCCACCCATGCCCATTCTCTTACTTCAAATGGAATTTCACCCAGAAGATTCGAGTATTTACCTTTATCATAAACATATGTTTATCAGATTGGATTCTGGGTAATACGCTATTACAATCTTCCTACTGAACATACCCACACATATACACACACAAATGCATGCTTGCATGCATGCACATGCACTCAAATATGCACACAGACACACATACAAATACATGCACACACACACATGCACGAATATACACCACACACACACTAAACATACATGTATGCATGCATGGGAAAACATGCACACACACAAACACACACAAATGAATATCACATGCATACACATTCCCTATGCAGAAGATTAAGTAATGTATATCAAAGGTGACATTAACTGAAATGTTAAATGCTATCATTGATTTCTTCATTAGCTGCTTAACTAATGCTCCTCTCTCTCTCTCTCTCTCTCTCTCTCTCTCTCTCTATATATATATATATATATATATATATATATATATATATATATATATATATATTATATATATATATATATATATGAGTAAGTCTCTAAACGTCGTGGCAAAAACGTTACAAAAACCCAGTTTCAAAAAAGTGCTTGAATTGTCACTATTTTGGTATTATTATAAAGACTGACACTTTAACTGTGTGTACCTAACTCAAAAAGATAGTTTATTGAGAAATGTGTGCTTAGGAGCTGTGTAAAGTTCAAAAGTTGGTATTCGAACTTTCATCAATAACTCGTCTTTCGATTTTCATCGGAAGTTCAAACATACACCGAACGAAAGAGCAATCTTTCCTCTAATGAGTTGTAAAGTTTCAACTTGATCCAATGAGAAACTTCGAAGGACGATTGTTTAGAAGAAACCAACCAAATGCGAAGCTCGCCAAATGCGAGCTTCGTGTAATAAGCCACGTGTAGCCGCGGACGTAATGGGCTTGTATTTTCATCCATGACATTTTTTATAGTCAAACTAAACCTGTTGCAATCTACTCAGCCCAAACTTGACATCGCACACACGTCTTGTTGAAAAGCAAATATTTAAACCGTGAATCGTTCATTTCGGCTCAAAAAGGCTCCTAACAGCATATATAAACATACCCAGAACAGGGTAAGAGCGAACAATCTGTCCAAACCCCACAAGCGTAACCAAAAATTAATACCAAAGGAGAAAGATTCAAACACTTACCACATTTTCGAATATCCATGTGGAAAATTAAACTCGGCGGCAATAAATCCAGTATTAACTGGTTTGTTGCGGTTATAAATTGCAGATCGAAGAAAATTCGGAATCACACATTTTTTTGGATAAATTTGAAAAAAAAACAAACGGTCGAAATGACCAAGGATTTTTGCCAAGAATAAAAGTCGGTGGCAGTTGTGAATAAAAGCATTCTAACTCGTTATATTTCACACACTAACTCTTTGTTGCAATACACGACCCATGTAAAGTTTTAAGTGAAAATAATTCAGTGGTTTGCCGGTAGCAATTTTCGGTTTGCTGACTCTGCTGATGACTTAGTCTGTTACGCTTGTATTCACGAAGTTTCTGGCGTTCAAAGTCAAAGAATATAAAAATGGAAATCCTGATATCTGGCAAATTATTGAAGACAACACTTTATTTCCTGAAACAACAATTGGGTTTCAATTTAAGAGCGATTCTGTTCCTGTTATTTTAGGTAATGTGAGGCACTGTCTGTCGTGTAACGTTTTGAAGTCTCTGTTTTCCTGGAAATTTTACCTTTAAATCTATTTATTCACTATCGCACAAACAGTAACAATGGAAACTGCATAAAAACTATCTATTTGACCATTTGTGACTTTACACACCTGCAAAAGAAGCATGTAGGTTAATTAGTTATTGGTGTAAATACCATTTTAAAAATGTACCAGTTGGCCATTTGACGTTTAGAGACTCACTCATATATATATATATATATATATATTATAACAGAAAATGCTGCCACACACAGTTTTGGGTTTCCAAGTTGCTGACATGGAAAAAGTTGTTTAAAGAATGATCGTGAACTTAACTAACATGGCAAATGCTCACTAGAATTTAAAAAATCATGAAGTAAAACTTTAGCCCTACCCCAGAGAAGTGGGTCGTCCATACAGCTGTGGTGGTTGGAGACAGTCAGGATGCCTCGTGTGGGCCTTCGTGTGTCTATTGTTTGAATCAGGACCTCCTTGTTGTAAACTTTTATTGTGTTCAGCCATTCTGAAATAATATTTCATCATGTTAGTTTCTACAGTGGAAACCATTATTATCACATCTGGTAACGTCGTCTCTAATTTTTTCTTTATCCATAAGAACAATAAAAATACAGCCAGAGAACTACCAGAATCGGCGATAGGCCCTGGACGCCTAAGCAAGCCGAAGAATTCTATTCTATTCTATAACAGGCCAAAAACATATCACGGCAGATGTAAATAATAACTTTCAAAAACATCGAAAACGCACTCCTTAATCATATGCCAACTTTAGCAAAGAAGGGTTTCACATAAACTCGAAACTCTTACAGTGTACGCACAACAGACTGACAAATCGAGGGCATATGAAGAAATGCATCGTTTGACTTTGTGAGGGGCGGACTTCTTTTTAAGCGATAGACTCATAGAGACAGTAGTGGCTGCACCAGCTTTGACCGACCGCTAAGGTCACACGAAGGCTTAAGCGTGTTTGGTGGCCCCAACTAGATATCACAACATGGGTAACCGCTGCTGTGTTTGAAGGACATCTCGGTGTAGTGTGCACACAGCATTTTCGACACAACGTCGCATGATCAGAGCATGCTTCACTTGTTTAACCACATAGCGGAGTCCGAGCAGACACTGAGACAGTGCGCCACTAGTGACATGCTCCCTTCGAGAGATTTTGAGAGGGTATTTTTTTAAAGAAGAGTAAATCTAAATGGAGTACCCAACCAAATCTTGCTGAACAGTCCGACAGCTGTGAGAACTACTCGACTTGGTATTCGCCACGACAGTTTCTGTCTGTACTGCGTTGGAATGATCCAACTTTCGTCAAGAGGCATCGTTCTTGTCCTTCCTCGGTCGCGTGGTCGACATCAGCAAGTAGATATCGCGTATAGTTTCCAACCTAGGAGAGCTAGAAAAGGCCCACAACTCACTATGGAGAGCCAAAAAAACATAACTTCCTAATGCCCCGCGCACCCACTTTTACAGTGGCATGTATGGAGTTTCTTCCTGGTATACTTTCTTCTTAATGTATTTCTTCACTTCAGAAACCAACACTGCCACCCCAGGAAGAACTCCTATATACTCGGCAGGTCGAGGCTGGCTACTTTACCCTCCTCTCATTGTGTTTCCCCGATGTTCGGCCTGACGGATCTGCGTTCGAACTGTAGATCGAGGGCACCTGAAACTTGGGCGCTACTGTCACCTATAGATTTCGTTTATTCGTTTGAACTACAAAAATATCGTTACTTAAGTTTCTTTTCGTGCTCTAACTCCCCCACCTATAATTCGCATTTAATCCAGCATTGTCATTTTGTCTGTCTAGCAAAGACCCAATATACAGTAAGACCGCGCACTCGAGCGATTTTCCTTTACGCGAAGCGAGGTCAGAATTTAGAGTTACGTCCCTTGACGACAGAATGCTGTTCCGCGATGACCAGTGTTGTGACAGAGAGACTTCGGTCGGTTTCGAATACTGTTTTCAAAGGGTAAGAGGTCAAAACGATTTTTTTTCAAATCGAACTTAATGCAGGATTTCTTACCGTCAACCACACATCGTGCACACAATAAAGAAAAAATCATAACTTACTTCAATTGTCCAGCAGCGAGGTGACGAGGCTCACACGAGTCAGCGGAGAACGAATTATCGAATATTTTCAGTCTATGTAGAAGCGTGGCTCCGTGTGAGCAAAGATCCCTATATATATATACATAGGTATTTGATGAGAGGAACATGATCGAGTTTGCTGGTGAAAAAGCAACAGTCCAGTCTTTCTCCGGATCGCATATTTACAGTTTAAGTCTTTCCAGTTATGTTTTCATCGCACAAGTTTTTCTGCAGGGAAAGTTACAGGTTGCAAAGTTTGATGATTTTTCTTTTTCTTTTCAAGCACTTCTGTGAGTAAGATGCAGTGCAGTCTTTCAATGTAGAGTTAATTCGCACTGTGAGGAAAATGCTGACTTGAGGTTGCACATTCTCTGTGGGCACTCGAGCGATGTTGAATCGATCGAGTTCCTTTTCAAGTAGGGTTTTCACTCCGTCGGAATGCAGTACTCTCACGATGTTTTTCTTGAAAACCGTCTCCAACTTTTCAACTGCTTGTACAAGATCTGCACCTGATACAGTGAGCCCACCTTCTTCGGCATCATGAAATTCTTTCCGCAGAATGAAAAGCTCGTTATAATTGTTGCTCCCTGTGTACAGTCCAGTCATCTTCTCCGTGCATGATCCACACACGTTTGGCAGCATTTTCCTCGCGATGAATTCTTTTCAGCAATCTGTACGCCTTTGGGCTTGCATGAAACAAGGAGAGTGCCATATTTCTATCTCTTTCTGTCCATCTGTAGCCTTTCTTTTTCTTGCCAACCATTCGCAGCTGGGAAGAGATGAATTTCACTGTTGGTGTCGGAAGGAAATTATGAAGTTCTTCTATCACAGCAGCTTTTCGTGCAGCAATGTTGAGGTCCTGGCTTTTCTTCTTTGATGATATTCTCTTTGCTGTTTTCTTGCATCGACACAGGTGGTTCCTTAAAGCTCGTAGCTTCTTGTCCAACTTGTCCAATTTTTTCCTTCTGGGATGAACTGGTGGTGGGAGCATCGGGTGGAAGATCAGCACAGGATTGATTTAAGTCACTGTCAGGAGAATGTGGTTCTGCATTTTGTTCTTTTTTTCCAAAGCTCAAGTCATGAACGGAATTTCGTTTTTTCTGTGGATACGGTCGCTTTTGTGAAACTCTGGGCGGGGGATTTGGTACATCAAAAATGGTTGGAATGGCATTCCAAACTAGTCTGTCCGGACGCAGGAATCGATGTGATTCAAAATGGTTACTGCACAGCAAATAGCCACCAGAACGCAGTTGAATGGCACTTTTCCCTATTAAGTCTTGACGTCTTGTATTCTAGACCCATTTTTGGCACCTTTCCTCTTCTCGGTGGAAGTGGAAAAACGAAATCCCACGGCAGTCGTATTTGCATCTGGCATTGGAGCACGCAATCGCAGAGCAGAAACAACCCCCGCTCCTTGACCTTTGCCGCTTCATTTTTCTGAACTTGCAGTGCAGCCCGAAACACAAGAAATTAGACTTCGCTGTTCTCCATGGGGAGCTGGGCTTAACGTCGTCAAAACTGACTCGCCTTTTTATGTCACATCACACATATGGTGTTCCTAAGACGGGATCGTCGTCGTCTCTCTCCCATCGCATGCATCGCCACTCTCCTCTATCCCTCTCCATTCCTAGACTGTCGTCTGTATGATCGTCTCTATTATTGGGTTCTGGCATTCTTTCTCCCTCCGTCCATTACAGTGGGCAGATGGGGTCAACAGTGTCGGAAAAAAACAATAACCGTACTTGGCCCAGCGGTAGAGTGGCGCCACGACAGCGTGTGAGAAAACAACGATGCTGAGAGACATAAGTTAGGGTCAGGTCCAGACAGGAAGACAATGGTAAACAGATAAAGGTGGAATGAGAGAGAGAGAGAGAGAGAGAGAGAGAGAGAGAGAGAGAGAGAGAGAGAGAGAGAGAGAGACATATAGGCCTACAGAAATTTACCGTCTGAACGCAAAAGAGTAATAAAATAAACATGCATGGTTTCAACAAACATCCAGAAAACCTATACATACCTTGTACATTATAATTCACACCAAACTTTATTCCTTTCACACACCACACGCACGCACACATGCAATGTTGTCAACGCAGCGCTCAGAAGTAGCATTCGAATAGGGGGAGGTAACTCTCAAAGAAACCTCGCTCAAAGTATCGGAGTGAGTCATCTTAGTGTATATAGGATCTTTGATGCTAGTTTTTGGATAGTTTATTGGGGTCATCCATGCATGGGTCGCTCATGAAGATAGGTAAAGTAGCAGGCCTCTCTCCACCAATAACTTAAGTTGCTTTGATCTATGTGTAGTGTAGATCTCTGAGCCCTGTAGATTATCGCACTGGGATTCGCTCTGCAGCATTCCCGTTGCAACGTAATTGTTGGTTCAGCGTGTAGCGTGGAAAATAGTAACCCGTGGAAAACAGTGTCGGAAGTCATCGCAGAGTTATCTGCGAGGGATTTTCTGAAAATTCAACTCTAAAAAGAGACGGCACCCGCCACTCCGCCTGACTGACTTGGCACGCCCGGGGAGTTATGCTAAGATCCGGCCGCGTAAATATATCTGCGTTTTGTGACAAACGTCTTGCTCGGCGGTACTGTACTCCATGCACCTTAACGGTGCGCGTGATTCGGGTGTAATCTTAAGCTAAACGACGTTTATTGGCGCTGCTGAAATGGTCTAAGTCGGAAACATTCGGAACGTCGTTTAGCTTAAGATTACACCCGAATCACGCGCACCGTTAAGGTGCATGGAGTACAGTACCGCCGAGCAAGACGTTTGTCACAAAACGCAGATATATTTACGCGGCCGGATCTTAGCATAACTCCCCGGGCGTGCCAAGTCAGTCAACGGTCGCGTTTTATAAAACCAGACTACAAACAGACTACAGGGAGGTGACTCCCATATTATTTCCGGCAGGGGAGACGGCTTTACACGGGGAAAAACTTTTTTGAACGCTACATCATGTGTTAAACTACACAAATGCACCAAAACCTCGTAAAGCAACTAATGCGTCGTTTGTCGGAATATATTCCATGCGAAGAACAGGTGCAGGAGCGGTAAATTGCATTAAGCACGTCCCTCGCAGATAACTCTGCGATGACTTCCGTCACTGTTTTCCACGGGTTACTATTTTCCACGCTACACTCAGACGTTACGTGCAGGGGCAGTTAACTCGTGAACGGCAAAAGGAACGTTTAAAGCTAGTCGCTAAATATAACATACTTGAGATTGAGTGTTATTCAATATTTTTCATTAGGAAAATAAGAAAGAATATGTTGTTACATATTACAAAATTCAGTGTATTTTCATGCCATTTATTATATCATTATTCAAATTAAAGATCCCCTAGCAGCTCCATTAGTTTAGACTATCATGATAACAGGAAGCGAGTGTAGGACACGTGTTGAAAGTTCAGGCGATGTCAACGTCTACGTCTCCCCGGCGTCTTGAGGAATCATTCCACGTCTCTCTCCAGGTCTAAACTTAAATCAAGTAAGTGTGCATGTCTGACTTACACTTGTCATGAACATGCATTTGCAAGTGCGTACGTTTCCCACTGTTTTCGTGCTAAAATGGTCTTGAAGTTGAGACAGAAGTGAGAAGAATGTAACGTTCCAGCAATCAAGAAATCGGTTGAAATTCGAAGTTAGTTCGAGATTTTTCGATAGCGCACCGTTGAACATAGCGTCTTCTTCGTCCCACTTCCGAAGCTGCCGATTGAAGTCTTGTTCTTCCTTTGATCATGCAGTGTCAGTGATGCATCTTCGTCAGCTCCACGGCTTATTTATTGTTAATGAAATCTGTTAATTTGGCCGCAGCTGCAACATTTCTAATTTTCTGGGAGTAGGAACTGGAAGGGATGTGTTTTGAAGATCTGCTGTCGCAGCATGATATTGCATGAGCCGCTATCCTTCTGATGACAGAATTGACGATAATGTCGATGAGGATGCATGAATTGTTTATTAAAAAGAGAACTTAGATGTGATATGGGAACACCTACAGCTACCAACGTACTTGTGGTGTGACTGGATAGGTACGTCTGCCGCGAGGCAGTTCCTGGGTCAGCAGTAACATGGACTCAAGTGCTATCACTGTCTCAGGGCCACTTCAGGCTTTTCTCTTTTACAACTTGCATCTCATCAATATCCCTATAGAGAACAGTGTCCTGCACCCCTCCCCCCCCCCCCCCCCCCCCCTCCCTCCCCCCCCCCCCCTCCCCCCAAAAAAAAAATAAAAATAAAAAAACCCAACAAAATCCGAAGAACCCACCCCACCCCCCATTTAACTCAAAATTTAATAACGTTTTTTTTAAATTTGAAGCATTGGTTAAAAAAAAATTTCATAGACGTCTCCTGCCTAAGGTACAAACAGAAAATGGCACCCAAGAGCAGTTCCTATACTGTGAATGAGATACAGGTACTGAGCACTTCCCTGCTGTGGCACTAATAGTACTAATACTGACACTGCATCAGGACTGCACAGCTCTGGGCATTTTCAAGCTCAACAGATGACTTATTGTGTTTAACCTTTTAAAACCTTAGTTAATTGATCATCATGGAAGTAATCTTCTCAGTTGTGTTAAAGATGTTTTGTAAAGTGTCACTGTCAGTGCCTTTTGGAGTGTATAGTTTCATGGCAGTGGATTTGAACAGTCACTTCATCATGCACATGTATACAACATTATTTAGATCAGCAGATAAGGGGTTTCAGGCTGTTGCTGTCTGCATGAGGTAATGAACCTGCAATGGGCCAGTCAGCAGATAACTGCCCTTCAAGTTTGCACACTGCTCAGTGTTGGAAATGAGTAGACAGTGAGAATATGGCTTTTGCTATGCCTCTGTGTGTGTGTGTGTGTGTGTGGGGGGGGGTGTGTGGGTGTGTGTGAGCGCATGCATTTGTGTATATGTGTATGCGTGTGTGCATGGATGCATGTGTGTGTATATGTGTGTGTGTGTGTGTGCGTGTGCATGTGCGTGTGTATTTGTGCGTGAATGGGTGCATACATGAGAGAGACAGAGACAGACAGGGTGGGGTGGTGGTGTTAACAAAAATTTGATACTGTGGTGTGCATGTATTGTATAGATCTACTGAGAGAAATCAGATCAATGGTATTTGATGCCCACTAGTAAAATTTGGACCAATGAGAGGTGCTAAATCAACCTGTCAAATGAAATTGTGATTGTGCAGGTCAGTCTGTCTGAATCCATCGCACATGTAGGTAATTGTAGATGCATGCAGGTGTCCTGATGTTTACTCCTCTTCTGCAGCCTGAGTGACTTCTGTGTGTTGGGAATAGAGAGGTAGATGCAGGGTGTCCCTTGAGTTGAGTGTAACATTGAGTGTAGTTGGTACACTGGTTTCACACGGAAGCATTGATGATAAAAAGGGTTATAGTTGGTGCACCAGTAACACAAGGAAACACTGGTGATAAAAATGATTATAGTTGGTACACCAGTAACACAAGGAAACACTGGTGATAAAAAGGGTTATAGTTGGTACACCAGTAACACAAGGAAACACTGATGATTACAAAGGGTTATAGTTGGTACACCAGTTACACAAGGAAACACTGGTGATAAAAAGGATCAAGGTGATACACCAGTTACACAAGGAAGACTGGTGATAAAAAGGGTTATAGTTGGTAGACCAGTTACACAAGGAAACACTGATGATAAAAAGGGTAATAGTTAGTACACCAGTTACACAAGGAAACACTGATGATATAAAGGATTATAATTGGTACACCAGTTACACAAGGAAACACTGGTGATAAAAAGGGTTATAGTTAGTACACCAGTTACACAAGGAAACACTGACGATAAAAGGGGTTATAGTTGATACACCACTTACACAAGGAAGCACTGGTGATAAAAATGAAAGGCATTAAGATATTGTGTTCATGTTTGGTTTCAGTGACTCTTTTGTCTGGAATGTGAGCTTGTGTGAAATGGTGATCAGGCCAGTAGGATGAGGAATGGCCAATTACTGAAAGGTCATGCTCTCTTGTCATTTTCACTGATTTTGGTGTGCAGCCCGAGTCCTGCGTGTGCAAGGGAAAGCCAACGCAGACCCCAGCTCAGGTGGAGAACAGGAGAAATGCTGGAGGCAGTGCAGTCAGATGCACTGATAGGCGACCTTTCACAATTCTTAATTGCTCTGGCATTTCTGAACAGAGAAGAGGGTTGTTCCTTCCTTGGCAGTGTGGGGTGTCTGGTGGAGCAAAGTATGCACTTTGATACCATCCCCACCTGTTGCCCAATCAATACTGCAGCTGTCACCTTGGGCCATGCAACAACACATCATTTCACTGCCTGCAGTTCAGCGAGAACCATAAATGTCCCTCACCATAGAGCAGATCTGAGGCAGGAACTGGAGTCCAGAAAGTTCCATGGGTTTTGACACACTCAGCTGTCATGACAAGGTCAGATAGGAACCTGTGACTGACAGAGCCCGTTTGACGTTGTGCACCTCACCAGACTGCTAGAGGTAGGGGAGTTGGCTGTATGAAGGTGTGTGCTCATGCAAGTAGGCTGGCTGTATGGAGGTGTGTGCTCATGCAGGTAGGCTGGGTGTATGGAGGTGTGTGCTCATACAGGTAGGCTGGGTGTATGGAGAACTGTGCTCACGCAGGTAGGCTGGCTGTATGGAGGTGTGTGCTCATGCAGGTAGGCTGGCTGTATGGAGGTGTGTGCTCATACAGGTAGGCTGGCTGTATGGAGGTGTGTGCTCATACAGGTAGGCTGGGTGTATGGAGGTGTGTGCTCATACAGGTAGGCTGGCTGTATGGAGATCTGTGCTCATACAGGTAGGCTGGCTGTATGGAGGTGTGTGCTCATACAGGTAGGCTGGCTGTATGAAGGTGTGTGCTCATACAGGTAGGCTGGGTGTATGGAGGTGTGTGCTCATACAGGTAGGCTGGCTGTATGAAGGTGTGTGCCCATACAGGTAGGCTGGGTGTATGGAGGTGTGTGCTCATACAGGTAGGCTGGCTGTATGGAGGTGTGTGCTCATGCAGGTAGGCTGGGTGTATGGAGGTGTGTGCTCATACAGGTAGGCTGGCTGTATGGAGATCTGTGCTCATGCAGGTAGGCTGGCTGTATGGAGGTGTGTGCTCATGCAGGTAGACTGGCTGTATGGAGGTGTGTGCTCATACAGGTAGGCTGGGTGTATGGAGATCTGTGCTCATGCAGGTAGGCTGGCTGTATGGAGGTGTGTGCTCATGCAGGTAGGCTGGCTGTATGAAGGTGTGGGCTCATACAGGTAGGCTGGGTGTATGGAGGTGTGTGCCCATACAGGTAGGCTGGCTGTATGGAGATCTGTGCTCATACAGGTAGGCTGGGTGTATGGAGATCTGTGCTCATACAGGTAGGCTGGCTGTATGGAGGTGTGTGCTCATACAGGTAGGCTGGGTGTATGGAGGTGTGTGCTCATGCAGGTAGGCTGGGTGTATGGAGGTTTGTGTTCATGCAGGTAGGCTGGCTGTATGAAGGTGTGTGCTCATACAGGTAGGCTGGGTGTATGGTGTGTGCTCATACAGGTAGGCTGGCTGTATGGAGGTGTGTGCTCATACAGGTAGGCTGGCTGTATGGAGGTGTGTGCTCATGCAGGTAGGCTGGGTGTATGGAGGTGTGTGCTCATGCAGGTAGGCTGGGTGTATGGAGGTGTGTGCTCATGCAGGTAGGCTGGCTGTATGGAGGTGTGTGCTCATGCAGGTAGGCTGGGTGTATGGAGGTGTGTGCTCATACAGGTAGGCTGGCTGTATGGAGGTGTGTGCTCATACAGGTAGGCTGGCTGTATGGAGATCTGTGCTCATACAGGTAGGCTGGCTGTATGGAGGTGTGTGCTCATACAGGTAGGCTGGCTGTATGGAGGTGTGTGCTCATGCAGGTAGGCTGGGTGTATGGAGGTGTGTGCTCATGCAGGTAGGCTGGGTGTATGGAGGTGTGTGCTCATGCAGGTAGGCTGGGTGTATGGAGATCTGTGCTCATGCAGGTAGGCTGGCTGTATGGAGGTGTGTGCTCATGCAGGTAGGCTGGCTGTATGGAGGTGTGTGCTCATGCAGGTAGGCTGGCTGTATGGAGGTGTGTGCTCATGCAGGTAGGCTGGGTGTATGGAGATCTGTGCTCATACAGGTAGGCTGGCTGTATGGAGGTGTGTGCTCATACAGGTAGGCTGGCTGTATGGAGGTGTGTGCTCATGCAGGTAGGCTGGCTGTATGGAGGTGTGTGCTCATGCAGGTAGGCTGGCTGTATGGAGGTGTGTGCTCATGCAGGTAGGCTGGCTGTATGAAGGTGTGTGCTCATGCAGGTAGGCTGGCTGTATGGAGGTGTGTGCTCATGCAGGTAGGCTGGGTGTATGGAGGTGTGTGCTCATACAGGTAGGCTGGCTGTATGGAGGTGTGTGCTCATACAGGTAGGCTGGCTGTATGAAGGTGTGTGCTCATACAGGTAGGCTGGCTGTATGGAGGTGTGTGCTCATACAGGTAGGCTGGCTGTATGGAGGTGTGTGCTCATGCAGGTAGGCTGGCTGTATGGAGGTGTGTGCTCATGCAGGTAGGCTGGCTGTATGAAGGTGTGTGCTCATGCAGGTAGGCTGGCTGTATGGAGGTGTGTGCTCATGCAGGTAGGCTGGCTGTATGGAGGTGTGTGCTCATACAGGTAGGCTGGCTGTATGGAGGTGTGTGCTCATACAGGTAGACTGGCTGTATGGAGGTGTGTGCTCATACAGGTAGGCTGGGTGTATGGAGATCTGCGCTCAAGCCAGTGAAGTGACTGGATGATTGGGTGGATTCTGGAATGGTGAAGTTATATTTTGCCTATGGCAAACCTAAATTTGAAAAGTATGGAATGTTTTAAAAGGAGCTGCAACAGGTAGCAGTTGAGCAAGAATGGCACTGTAATTTGTAAACACAGCCATGTTTGAACGTCTCCAGCTCAAGCAATGAACTTGGCAGGAAGACATACTGAGAGGATGTTTTGCAGTAAAGACGGAAAAAGCTAGAGAAATACTTAGATGTTTTGCAGGAAAGACAGGAAAAGCTAGAGAAATACTGAGAGAATGTTTAGCAGGAAAGACGGAAAAAGCTGGGTTTGATTGGAAAAGACTGACTTCGTGACCTTTTTCTGTGCCAGAAATGTTTGAGCTGACAGGCTGTCCTGCTCCTCACATGTCTTCACCTCTCACTTAGACACATACACACACACACAGACACATAAACACAGACACATACACACAGACACATACACACAGACACACATACATACTGACACACAGACATACTCACATACTCACTTGCATGCACACACACACACCTGTATACATTTTCTTCTTATTTTTTTATTTATTATTATTATTTTTTTTTTTTTTTTTTGGGGGGGGGGGGGTATATGTGTGTAACTGTAATGTGTGAGTTTTTGTGGGAATGTGGTGTTGAGTGGTTGTATGAGTGTTGATTCTTTGGATTGTAAATGCCATAAGCTTGCCTGTCAAGGGAAGGTATGTGTGTATGAATATAAACTATCTTATTATTATTATACTCACTGAGTCACTTGCATGCACACACACACACACACACAGAGACATACATGTGCATACAAACATACTCACACTTGCATGCACAAACACACACAGACATACACGTTCACACACACATTCTCACACTTGCACATATATATATATATATATATATATATATATATGAGGCTGTGCCAAAACGTGCTGGGGGGGTGCTTGGACATTTGTGACAAAATAAACCTTTTCAGTTGATTATTTTTTGTGTTTGAAGTGATACTTTAGTCTTTGATGAACACATTTTTGTAATAAAAGAATGGTTTGTGCATTTGGGAAATGTGTACTGTTTGATAATATGCCATGATACGCTAATATTGAGAAAAGCCACATGTGCAGCAAAACTGACCACAGAAGCCATTAATATCATTTCATACAACTGGTGTTGATTTATTTCTAGTGAGCAGACCCAGCAGAAGCATTATCAGTCTTTAAAAGTACATTTGGAGCCAAATCTTGAATGCAGCGTCACGTAATATCGCAAGACGCTCAAAAATCATAAAAGTCAAAACTGATACTTTCTGCTGAGTAACCACAAGAAGTATAAACAATTAAATAAAATATAACACTTCAACAGAAACACTGACAGATGATAAACATATCCCTAAAAGTGTTTAAAGTTTGCTAAAACTAGTTAAACATGTTGCTGTACCGGTCACGTGTTACAAAATGTTGATGGACATGAAAATGTTCATAATATTTGAAATAACAACCAGAATGTTATACATTCACTAACTTTTCAGTTACAATCTAAAGATTGGGTTATTTCTGGAGTATGGAAACAGAAACAATAGCAAAACATGTTCAAAGCAAGTCATAACAGCATTCTACCTGTCACGTGTTACACTGTTGTCAGTGGACATGAAATCATTCAAAATGTCAAAAATGACAACTATAATATTAAATAAACCTTTTGGATACAGTCATATTTTGAAGATTAGGTAATTATGGAACATCAAAACACACAAAAAAGTAACATCATGTTCAAAACAGGTCAAATCTGCGTTCTACCTGTCACGTGTTACATGGAGTCAGTGGACATGAAATCATTCAAAATGTCAAAAATGACAACTATAATATTAAATAAACCTTTTGGATACAGTCATATTTTGAAGATTAGGTAATTATGGAACATCAAAACCCACAAAAAAGTAACATCATGTTAAAAACAGGTCAAATCTGCGTTCTACCTGTCACGTGTTACATGGAGTCAGTGGACATGAAATCAATCAAAATGTCAAAAATAACTACAATATTCAAATAGACATTCAGAATACATTTTTAACCTAAAGACTAGGTACATATAAAACATTAAAATGCAATCAAAAGTAATATCATGTTCAAAACCAGGTCAAAATAGCGTTCTACCTGTCTTGCGTTACGCTCTATAGCTGGACAGGAAAAGATTCAATGCACTCAATTAGAATCTGATTATCAAACAGCAAATTATAAAAATTTTAATCTTAATGGTATGTGTTAGAAAACATGGCTTGTTTTCTTTTCAAAACATATCTTATCCTAAATAGCAACACAATGAAACAGGAAAAGGGTATACTTGACAAACATTGATACCATGTCAAAACAACAAACACAATATGGCACTATCATGAAATCTTAGCCTTCAAGGCAAAGTCATTTAAAGAAGTACAGCTGGCAGCAGTTTGTAGACCGCTTGGTGTCTATTTCAATGTTGACTTTCTTTGATTTGCACAGGAAAACCAGCATATCCTCCCAATATTCTTCTGGGCAGCTGTCCCAAAAGAAGAAGTCCTCGGCCTGACACATGAACCTCACATACACTTCGGATGTTTCACACCCCAACACCTGCAACACAAAACAACCAATAACTTTCTGTTTCTACTGGCAAAAACAACAGAAAATATTCAGATTTGAAAAGTAAAATCCAAGATTGTCAAGGTTCTCAATTCAATCAAAAATGTAATTGGTTGTACGTAAACTCCTTGCAAAATCATAATTAAAAAAATAATCTTCGATTCTTTTTTTTTCGTTGTTGTTGGGGGTGGGGGTGGGGGATAAAACAGTCCCATGAAAATATTCCTTCAGGACCCCTGCTAACCCAAATGCATTTTTTCAGCTTTGGCTACAATCGTTACAAGGGCATAAACGTCTCTTCCTAAATTGTTACACTGACATGAACGTGTCCTCCTGAATCGTAACACGGATATAAACAGAACCATGTCCGAGATCAGTGATTTCTCCACATTTGGTCACTAAAAACCTGCGGGACAAAAACTGGCCAGAGGATTGTATTTTTCTTCCATCATATTTGCCTCCCAAAAGTAGCAAGCAGTTATTATAAGCTAATTCAATTCGCAGAGAGAAGAATTATCTGTAAAACGTAACAACAGGTCACGCGTAACATCTTGCCCTGAGCAGACAGTAAAATATTTTCTTACCTTTTCGGATCGTCGTCTCCATAATTCACAATCGAATCCACAGACCGGAAATGCCGTAGAAGCAAAGCTAGTGGTTTCCACGCTTTCGTATCAAATGCTCGCGAACTTCTTTGTGAAAATTGCAAAAATAACGAAATTGGTCAAACGTAACATTCGGACATTAAACTTCATCGTTTTGTTTTGCTGCAAGATATAATAACTTCGCAGATTCTGACTCAAATGTAACACACTGCTTTTATTTCCTCGAATACGAAACTATCGTTTTCATCCAAAATGGATGCCATTCAAAGCACCAAGACCGACGAAATCGAATCTGTAAACATGTTGGTCTGCGGACATGAGCCCTTCGAAAAAAACGGCTATTTACTGAGCGATATTTTCGGTAAATTCTGGTTCTAATTACGATTGTTGCACATTCTACAACGAGTTGCATGCTTAGACTGTTTGAAATACGCAGATTAAAACCGATGCAGTGATGCAGATCATGAAAAATCGAAAGTTTCCAGAGGACACCAAAATGTCCAAAATGTTTTGGGGCCGTTTCCGGTGTATGTTTGAAACATTTTATTCTTTTATTTGACATTCACAACAGCAACAAGCTTAAAAACATTAAAAAAGCATTCATCAAACTTCCCTTTTCAAAGCACAATGCATGTAAACATGTTGGGGTAATCCAGTTAATTAGACTTGCTTTCCAAACACACATGGGGTCCGAAATGGCACCTTTTGGCACAGC
>JAWQFJ010010281.1:0-19003 GCA_034096865.1 Theodoxus fluviatilis
CAAATGATGACGTCACAGATTTTGCAAAATGGAGTCTGTTGAATTGTTTTCATTGAAACACCAAAATGTAAAAAAGTCACTTTCTTTTAAAACCTCGATTCTGAAAATTTGATAATATTGAATGGGACCTAACTTCCAGTCAGTGTGCAAAATCTCAAGGAAATCCGTCCAGTAGTTTTTGAGATATAGGCCGTGGAGACGGGACAGACAGACAGACAGACAGACAGATAAAGTCTGTAGGACCTCCAGTAAACCTGGAGTGATAAAATGGTAAAATGCAATAACTGCAAAATCCGAAGCAGAAGACAAACTGGCTGCGTTCGATTGGTGACTTTTTGTCAATGGATTTTTTGAGAGAAAAAAGTCACGGATAGTGATTCACATAGAAATAAACTGATTTGATCCTCGAAAGATGCAGTTGTGTAAAATTTTGTGTTACGATAAAAAAAACTATTAAAAAAAAACGAAATAATGTTTCCGGTCAGACATCAGTTTCGTGACGTACAGAATAAGACCGCCATTTTCAACACGGTCTTGAAGAAGAGGATGGCGGAGTCTTGTGAGAAAATGGAAGGTAAGTTGTTGTGTCAAATAGTTACGATGGTGAAAACTTGGCAAATCTTGATCGGAAATGATGTTTATATGTGCTGGTTGCTAATTTTGCTTGATATTTTCTTTGTAAAAGCATTGCTGGTCATTTCTGTTGTCTCATGTTCCATGCCTGCGAAGAAAACCTAAACGCGTTGTTCGATTTTAGGAGCAAAACGTGGGTTGACTGCTGGAAATTTTAGTGTCAAGTTACGATGACGATTTTCAATGCGATAAGTTCACTTTGTGCTGGAAAAAGAATCACTGTTCTTCGATTTTATTAATTTTAAGTGCATCAAAATTGCTTCCCTCTGTTAAACAAATGTCCGCCATTGTGATTTCAAAATTCAAAGTCTCATCGCAAATTTACGCGTGCAAGATGGGGTGTACAGTTACGATAATGCTGTATTCACTAAAATCTGAAATTCAAATAGGTATACTTGATTTTAAAGTTTTGAGAGTGCTTCTAACATTCCCTGATCAATCAACAGATGATTCTTTAGTTTTTGTTTTAGATCAAACGAAATTTAGGATTTATCTCAACATGACACAGTCAGTGCTGTTTCATGAGTGTGTCAAGTTAGGTGGAAACTGTTATTTTGCACACAAAAAAGAAAAAAAGTTAGAAACGGTTCCTGATCAGGAATTGGAATGTCTTAAGGGGGTATTTGTTACAGGTTAATTTTTAACGGAGACTGTCTTTGTTTTGTGGTTTCATCTTAACTTTACACAACCCCACGATACTCAAGAATAGCAGTAAATTGTTAAGCTTGGATGGGGGTGACAACTGCTATTCTTAGCAGAAACAAAATATACAGTAGTGTTCCAATTACTATTCTAGATATTATAAAACAGAAAACTTGCTCATTATATCCAGTTTTAAGCTGTGTTTGGCATTTAGTTGCATCTTAACTTGACGACAATGTGTGGTGTAAAGTTGAGATAAGAGAGATACTTTGCTGTTTTAGTTCAACTGGTCATTATAGAAGTGCCCACACACTTCAGAAACATTGAACACATGCATTCTGATAAGTTGTGATGCTAGATTGTTGATAAATCAAAGTTTGAGCTGTCTTGCTGTCTTATCTTATCTTGACACAACTTCAGGGAACACAAGGAAGACGGCTTGGTGTCAAGATGATACTGATTATTGCTTTTCTGAAGAAAAAAAGACGGTTGTGTATTCATTCCAAACCAATTAACGTGCCGTAAGAGAGAATATTTACTTACTATGCACATTTTTCTTCTGTGTTTGGCATTTGGTTGCATCTTAACTTGACGACAATGTGTGGTGTAAAGTTGAGATGAGAGATACTTTGCTGTTTTAGTTCAACTGGTCATTATAGAAGTGCCCACACCTTTCTGAAACATTGAAGGCACTTATTCTGATGAGTGGTAGTGCTAGATTGTTTATAAATCAAAGTTTGGTCTGTCTTGCTGTCTTATCCTATCTTGACACAACTTCAGGGAACACAAGGAAGGTGGCTTGGTGTCAAGATAAGATGATACTGATTATTGCTTTTCTGAAGAAAAAAGATGATTGTGTTCTCATTCTAAACAATTTAAAGTGCCATAAGAGAGAATATTTACTTACTATGCACAGTTTTCTCCTGTGTTTGGCATTTGGTTGCATCTTAACTTGACGACAGGTTTTTGCACCGCTCGAAGCAAGCAGTGAGGGTACTCTGTACCTGTGGGTTCATTATCCAAACTCGTGGTCTAAAAAGGGCTACTTTCTGTGACAGTTATTTCTTAACACTTGCGTTTTCATGTCCCATGACTCCATTAATTTTTAATCTGATGTGTTTCAGCTGCATCCATGTAGGAGATTTTCTGGAAGTTTCGCTGATGCCCGTCAGGCCCCTTCCCCGTCATGCTGTGGGGGATACTTTCATTGGATCGGTTAGTACTTAACCTTCACACTGACTTACTTACTTACGCCTTTGACCCCTCCTGGGGCATAGGCCGCAAACAAGGGTTCTCCATCCATCCCGGTCCTGAGCAATCTTCTCCAACTGTCACAAGACTACGATTTTTACAACACTCAAAGGACTACGTGGGTCACTCAGTACCAATACCTATTGGTTGTATCCCTACCCATGTCGTCCTGAAAGGAATATTCACCGAAGCTCTTAAAAAAAAGGGTACTGAGCGACTCACCTCGTCCTGAGAGGAAAACCCACTGTAATTTCGGTCAACCCAGACTGAAAGTTAAGCATGTTGTCATCACTAAAAATATGGGTACTGAGCGACCCACGTAGTCCTTAGCGTGCAGTTCAAAATCACCTGTTAATTTATTAATAACAGCTGAATAAAATTATTTTAAAATAGGGGAATATGAACATCCATAGAAACATGGAAAAGTCACAAAATTGCATGTAGATGCATGCAATAGAAGGTTATGTTAGTTTTACGGATATATTTTGTGGTACATTCTACAACCAAGTATTTTATCTGTTTTCAAATAATTTCCAATGCCTGGACAATGAGTTTTTATTGGTTCAAAACAGAAATTCTTCTTTGGCATTAAAATTAAAGGTGGTTAACACTTTGTTTCCAATGAAATACGTTTCTGTTGCAGGTTGAAAGTGTCGAGGAGGATGGTGTATATATCCGAAACATGAAGCAACAGGGGGACTACTTTGTGTTTCCCAATGTTGAGAATTCATGGTTTGTGTATGCCACAGAGATCAAAAGGATCATGCCACCACCAACCATTGACAATCGCTTGAAACATTTTTTCCCATAAACTTTTGCAGCACAACATTGACACTGGCTTTAAACTGTATAAACTTGAGCAGTGTACTGTCTAGTTTTTTTTAAATACATACATGTATATCATTTGATGTTTATCTACTCAGAATGTAAGGTGATGATGATGTGTGAACTGCGTTGGTATGCTGTGGTCATCCAAGTGGATAGCGTGTGGTGTTGGATAAATGCATCTTTCTCACATGACATGTAAATAGTGTGTTCTTTTTCACTGTCATCTTATTTCTGTTTTACTTGTCTGAGGCTTAATAAAAGAAGCAGATCAAAATTTCCTTTTTAAGGAAAAAAGAATGTATTGACTTGGTGATTTGTATCGAATGTTTATTCTCTCATTTATTCAACTAAACGGAGCAAGTCTGCATCTGTGATCATTGTGTGGCACTTGATTATCCAATATATTGTTGGAAACATGTTGAAACAAGTATCTGGCCATTTTCCATGTTATGCATAAATTAATATTGTTCCATTTTCCAAGTTTGTGTAAAGTTATGATAATGCTAATACAAAGTTTCATCTGTAGAAATTATTAAGGGATACCTTGTTCACCAAATTATCATTAGACATGTTGGAAAAGTGTGTATCTATAGCATATTTAAGATGCATTCTGATCATGATGCCACATCATGCTTTTTTGTTTACGTTTGTGTAAGGTTATGATAAAAATGGTGTCAAGTTGAGTTAAAACCCAAACTTTTCGCAATTGCTTGAAATGGTGAAACACTCTTTGATGCCACTTTCAATAGATTGATTATGTATAGAGCATTGTTTTAGCCAGGATCTTTTTCATAGTGGTGCAATGCATTTTTTATTTATTAGAAATTAAAAAGTCTTTTGTCACGGTGTCAAGTTAAGATGGTGAACTGAACAATTTCCATTTTATGTCTTTAATGAGCTTTTAGTACAGTGTGCTATATTTATTTTTTCTTCAATATAAAGAATAATTGATTTGCATTCATGCTAATGGAGTAATATTTTTTGTCTTTAAGAAATGTTTAAATTGAAGAGGATTTTTAACATATTTTTACAAGCCGAACAGAAGGCAACCACAATTAGAGCCAGGATATGTGTATCAATCCTTTCTGCTGTTGATAATTGTTAAACCTCTATTAGATGAGACCCTGAACACATTTTTAAAACACAATTGCTGTAATTATGCATGTTACATTGATTTTGAATGGCAGTTAAGGCTGCGGTGTAAAGTTAAGTTAAGACAAATGCTAACCTCTAATTTGACTAACAATTATGATTTTATTTCATTTTTTCTTGACCTAGGATCAATAATATCATTAATACTTGGATGTTGAAGCTGCAATAAAGTTTTTGTGTTGAATAGTTTATCTTTTGTGGCTCTTTTTCTGAATGTGTGGTGGTGTCAAGTTAAGATAAGACTCCAAACTGTCTTCTTCAAATACAACTAAACTAAAGACTGCATTCAGTTTTTCTTTTCTGTACAGTTTAGACATCACCTAATGCATCATATTTATGTGAAATAAAGAGTGTATCAGAAAGTTTATTTTGAAATATTTGTGTCACACCAATACTCAGCACCTCTGTACTCTTGACCACATACACACACACACACACACACACTCTCACGAGGGTCACACTTTTGCAAAATCGCTCTCGACCTATTTGTTAAGCTTGTGTTCCTGCTCTCTTTGTACCGTAAATTCCGGCCTATAAGGCGCACCTTAGTATAAGCCGCACCCCCTGAATTATAAAAAAAAAAATCAGAAAAATCCATAGATAAGCCGCACCGGTTTATAAGCCGCAGGGGTCCGTTCATGAAAAAAAAGGCGCGGCTTATAGGCCGGAATTTACGGACCAATCTCTGTTACTTGCTTCTGTGTGTAGAACTTGCGGAAAGACGCAAGTTTCTCAACAAAGTCCGGCGGCAGCTGTTGGCACAAAGTTGTACGCGCACGTATGGACAATCCTTTGCGTCTCATGAAACGGAAACACCAAGACTTTGAAGTCGGTAAGATTCAGACTGGATGCAACTGTGCGCGCTTTAAGACGAAGCTGTACAGTGGAAACACCGCGACCATCAACACGTTGTGTGTTAATCCAGTCTTCAAGTTTGTCTTCAAGTTTTGGCCAACGTGCTTTGCAACCTCGGAATGCTTTCTTGGACTTGCACTTGGCAAGTTCACCTTCCTGTTTTCGCCACCGCTGAACCATAGATTCGTTGATGCCTAGTTCTTGGGCGGCAGCGCTATTCCCTTTCTCCATAGCTTTGACGATGGCATCCAGTTTGAAAGCTGCATCATAGACTTGGCGACGTGTTTTCGGCATTACTTTCGGTCTTGTGTGTGTTACTTCTGTTGGGTTGAATGTGTAACTGATCGATCATTCCTAACTTTGACTGCCAACTCACAGCTGTCTGTGCCGTGTGAGTGTGAGTTGTTGTCATACAACGAACTTCGCATAGCAACAATAAACTTAAAGGTAAGTGAGCGAATGCAAGTCCACTTTCTCAAGAAAAATCCATAGATTGGCCGCACCAGTTTATAAGCCGCAGGGGTCCGTTCATGAAAAAAAAGGCGCGGCTTATAGGCCAGAATTTACGGTACAAGCATTCTTTCTCTTCTTTTTTGTATCACATCCTGCCCCTCTTTCTCACCTCCTGTCATCTCCTCTAAACCCTTCCCTGTGCCATTCCTCCACTCCCCCCACCCGACCCCCTCCCTGTTTGTCTAGAGTTGCCTCTTATATTGAGGGTTATGTTTTTTAGAGTGTCCTTGTTTCGGGAGAACTACATGACGTCACCTTGCCCAGACGGAGGGTGACGTGGGGGTGAGAAGTGACTCAGAGTCAGAGTGACGCGCTGAACCTCCAGGGTTTGACTAGGAGTCGGACTGAGTTGTGGCCTGTGACTACAACGCTGGCGCCATGCAGAGAAGGGAAAGTAATCATTGAAAAGCCTGGAGGATAACACATAATAATGCTATGTTTGTGAGAGACAGATCTGTGTGAAAACGGTTTTGGAACACGTGATTCATGTGTGTATGCTGCAGCCTAGAAAATTTTTCAGATCATGAAAGAGGAAAGAGAGGATGGATGGAAGGAGTTTTTGACATCAGCCTTTAAGGGCTAGGCAAAACAGAATGCAGATGATACATGGAATGTTACAACAGTTCAGCCTTGGGAGGCTTTGCAGTCTTTGTAAGGCCATTGATTGCAAAAATCACTTGTCACTTGATCTTGTCGGTGCTAGTTGTTGAATCCTGATTTCTCCAGTCATTCGTCGTTTATGAATATCGTAGGGGGATGCAGTAGAGCTTTTCTTACCCCCAGTTCACAGCTGAACTATCACGACTACGACTATATAGTATGACTTGCATATTCAGGTGTACAGAAGATGCTGAGGAACAGGCATATTTTAATAACCTTGCAGAATGACATGGGAAAAGTGAAGTTAACACTTCTGAATGAATTAACTGTAAACCCAAGAAAATGTATTGGTTTTATGGACTTAACTCTTAAGAGATTGTGTTGCAAATGGCACAGAGCAGTGAAATGAGACCTTTGAAGATAGCAATGCCTTCACCACCAGGGTTGAAGATTTTGCGTGGCAAGCACAGGCTAGTTTCAGATTCAGTAAACAGCATAGGGCTGATGACCAAGACCAGGAAATTCATGAAACTTGTTTGCTGTGGCTCTGCTGAATGGCACTGCATTTTTATGCATGAAGGAAATTGATTCGGAGTAATCTGCTGAGCTGTTTATGTCATGGGTGCCTTGTTCCCTTGTGCATATGAGCTTCTTAAGGCCTGTGGTGATTGAATCTTGTGTAAAATTTTAGTTTTGTGCATTGTGCAGATTGGTGTGTGGATTTACGATGGCATACAAAAAAGATTTGAATTGAAATCTGTCATGTGAACAGGTATATATTCTCAGCTTACCTGTTGAAGTGATGCAGCTTTGAAGACCATAGGCTTTCTAATTAACATGTTTGACCCTTGTTGTGGGATCATCAATACTTTTACTTTCAATTGGACAATGGATGACATATATATTCATAGCCTCACCCTCTCTGTTTTCCACGTCTTTCTATTTTGACACATTTTATTATCTTTTTATAATAACTAAAATTCTTTTCCAGCTAGGGAAGTTGTGAAGATATCTTTTTATGATTAGAGGTTAATGCCCCAACTATTGCTTTTTCCATTAGAGAAAGGAGTGGACAGAAAGGAAATTATTTTGAAAGGCAGGGATTATGATACATATTTTCACAGACACGAGTTCCTATAATTTTTGTACAGGAAATTCTGATAATGTGGTATTGAAATGTGTGTTTATGGTTCTATGCAGGTGATTTTCCAGCCAGATGGAATAAATGACATGAAATATGATGGAAGTCAAACCTGTACGTGGGAGCACTAAATTTACATGCTTGCCGTCAGTCATAATGAATGTGAAGTTTGAACTTGGGATGATATTTAAAGTTGATGCTCTTATTTAAATGTGGGACAGCACTCCTGTAACCACTTTAATTCTTAAGGTGTCAGTTTGTTCTTGCAAGCATATATGTGTGTGTATGTGTGTGTGTATACATGTGTGTGTATGTGAGTGTGCATGAGTGCATGTGTTTGTGTATGATGGCATGCATTCAAATGTGTGTGTGTGTGTGTGTGTGTGTGTGTGTGTGTTTGGGTGTGTGTGTGTGAAACTTCAAGGAAAGCGGATGTGTTAGCATGCATTTAAGCATACACCATACTGATACTTTGATAAATTACAACCAGGCCAACTAATTCCTAGCTATTTCTCAACTGCACCATCTCTACAACTTTAAAACGTGTGTGTTTAAGTTTGTTTATTTGTTTATTTGTTTGTTTGTTTGTTTGTAAGCATGCATTCCCTTACCACTTCAGCTGCTGGATTCAAACTTTGCACACATAATATATGTGCCATGAGGAAGTTATAAGCTATCTACCTTTATTGTAGTGATACCAGGGGCCAGTTTATTGAATTTTTTTAAAGCATTAATAGGCTATGAGGCCATTGGGGCCTTTCTTGAGAGGAGCTTGGCACAGGCTTGGTCATGCATGGTGGAGATAAAAATACTGATGCAGAGAGAGGTGTGCTTTCTGTCCCTCTCCATAAAGATAGTCAATGTCCATGGATCTCTGCAATGAAAGCACATTCCCACTGATAAAGCTTTTGTCTGGGAGGAGGAGGAGACGGTTGGGGTGGGGAGATAGCAGAGGAAGCTTAAAATGTTCTCACTCACTTTTTGTGCCTTTTTGGAGAAGAAAGAAGTGTGTGTGTGTGTGTGTGTGTGTGTGTGTGTGTGTGTGTGTGTGTGTGTGCGTGTGCATGTATACATGTGCATGCAGAAACGGGAAGGAGAAGGATCTTGGCCATGTGGATAGGAGGGAGGAGGCGAGCAGGGTAGTGGGTAAAGTCCGCTATAGTCTGCTTCCACATTCCCCTAAGTTCCCTCTATTTTCTGTCATTTTACCCCCTGGACAGTTGGTCGTCTTCTGCCATACTCCTGGGTAGTGGGTGTGGTGTGTGCAGTGGCCAAAGCCTGCTAGTTATACTGTACATGTATTTCAATGCTTCAGTGTTTAACCAAACTCTTTTGTTCGCCTGCTTTTTCCCCAGATTTAAAGACCGTTCACAGTTGTTTCCATAGCTCTCACCATCCAAGGGATGTGAAGATCGGGGATAGTGGGTAAGACTGACTATTGGGGGGTGGTGGTGGTGGTGGTTGAGTGGGGTGCAAAAGTTGCAATGTGGTTGCACTCGGTGAGCACCACACCCACTGTGCTCTCAGGCTATTTTGGAGTTGCATGCATACTGGGTTCCAGTGGCCTTGAGTTGAGGGCGATAGTGGGACCAACCAAGATAGTCGGGGGAAGATAGGGCCATGCGAAATAGGGCCTGCGTGTATATACACACACACACACACACACACACACGTATGAAGTGTAGCCATACCTTCCCTTGCATTAGTGCTGCCGTTGCTATCACAGTTGCCTAGCCCCAGTTACTGGCCTAATTGTTGGACAGTGAAGTCACCTGTGTGGCAGGGTCCACGCAGATCTTGCGTGATGTAGGAAGTGCACACTCGCTATCCCCAGTATTTCCCTGCATCTGTCCCCCTCCCCCCCACCCTCCTCCACCTTCAACCCCACGCTTCTTTGTCCAGTGGATGAATGCAGAATCCGAGCAGGTGCAAGTTAAAGTGCAGCAAAGAGAAAGTAGCAGAACTATTAGTTATGTCATGAAGCGACTGTGCATTGCTCAGTTAGAGACAGACGGTGGCGACTAACTTGCCCTCTTGTATGGCAAGCAAACTATATTGGGATGATGGAGTTGCAGTTGGAGACGGAGCCTTATTGAAGCTATTGCAGGTATGTCTTCTGCAGAGCTCTATGAGTATGATGTCAGGCCTCTTTCTAGCTATGTCTCCATCCATTGTGGAAGTTATTTTTGGTACACGTCTCCTTCAGAGATCACAGCCCCTCCTTCCTCGTTCCCTTTCTCTGTCACCTGTGAGAACGAGCTGCTGGAATGCATCTCAGCAAGCTTGTAACAGTGGGCAGCCTGGGAGGTTCCTGAAGTTCTAGCTACTGTGGTGGTAGATGCACTGCCCCTCTTGATAACTGCTTTGCACCCTTGGGAATGCAGTTCATCAGTCTGGTGTCAGACAGCTGTTCCCAGGAAGGATCTTGCCAATATTATCTGGCCGAGCTGCTGATGCAGTAATGATGCCTGCAAGTGTGATGTGTGCATGTGTGATTGTGATGTGAAAATTGGGTTATGGTGGTAGCTTTGCTGTTGTGGTTGGTCATTGTCATTGTAATAAAAAGAGTATTCTTCCTTCAGCTAAGTGAATAATGAAGCCAGCATCTCTTGAGAATTAATTGCATGAGATTCTTGAGAATGAATAATTTCAATTTTTGCATTAATTTTTTCCCATTTTCTATAATGAAATATAAGAAATGTCTGAATGAGTTGGATAGTAAAATCTTGGATTTGATGTTTTGGCACTCCAAGGCCACGGGCAAGCAAAGTGCTTGGGTCAGCAGTTTTCTCTCCTGTTGACTGTCATGGTTTCTTAAGTCTTCTCATATAACGCAGGTGACCCTATTTTCATTCTCATATCATCTGTGCACCTTTCTTTCATTCTTTTGTTCTTTCTTTTGATCTTTCTTTTGATCTTTCTCTCACTGTGTACTTTCTTTTTCTTTCATTCGTTTGGTTTTGTTTGTTTAATCTTCGACTGCCCTCTGGTGCATGTTCTGGTGTATGCTGTTAACGTATCCTTATGTTTGGCGCCGTCTCTGCCTCTAAATTTCTAATATTCTGTCTTCGTCCCCCCCACCGTCCCAATTGCGCAGATGGGAAAATCCCATTTTATACTCAACCAAATCCTTGCCTTGATGGTTGTCATGACAGAGGAGATAGCTATGTCCCGCCCTCGTGGGGAAAAATGGAAATGTGGGTTTAGTATTGAATGGTGTCTTTTTTATGGAGGAGGGATGTCTTGCCTTTAAATAGTGAGTGTGGGCCTTTGAGAACAAGGGCTGTCGTTGTTGCAGTCAGGGTGGTAACAAGCGCCGCCACTTGTCTATCAGAAAACGTCCCGCCCTGGCCTTGACTGGATAGGAAGAAATCAATAAGTTGACGTGCAGGTTGTCTATGTCTGTAAGCCAAGCAATCCGACGTGTTTATGGCCTGTCATGCTGTGCCGTTCATTGAGGACTGCACAGTTCACTGTGGACAATGTTTCAGACCGTGGTTGTCATTGTAGAGTGTGTCGTTCGTAAGGACCGTATGGTTAGTTGAAGGCAGCATTGTTTATTGGTGACCTTACCGTTGATAATGGACTGCACTGTTCGTCGAGGACTGTACCATTCATGGTAGACTGAAGTGTTCGTTGTCGGCAGTATAGTTCATTACGACCCTAACCATTCTTTGAGTACTGCACAGTTAATTGTGAACAGTTTTGTTCGTAAATGACTGTGTGGTTTGTTGAAGGTTGTTGTTATTTCTTATAGACTGTATTTTTCATGATGAACCGCACAGCTTCATCCAGGAGTGAACCGTTCTTTGAGAACTGCAGCGTTCATGGTTGACTGTGGAGTTAAGTTTGGCCCGAACCTTCCATTGTAGCCTGTACTGGTTTTTGCAGGCTGTATAGCTTGTTGGGAATTATAGGGTTTATTGGTGCACTGCACTATTCATAGTGGACTGTTCTGTTTGTAGTGGACTATATATTGTCGACTATATTGTATTTTGTGGACTGTATTATTTGTTGCCTGCCTTTGCTTTCATCATGGACTGTACTGAAGCCCCAGGAGACGTGAATCCGAAGGCTTCGTAGTTCACAAGTTTGGAATTAATCTTTATCCTGTCTCATCCAGCTAGAAGTTCGAGCAGTGTTCACAGCGCAAGAAAGACGACAGTCCAAACTTTCTTGCTTTTTTAGCATTGTTTGAAAGTCTCATCTAGCTACGATTCTGTTGCCTTCCCCATCATTACTCTGTTGGAGAAACCATCTACACTTCGAAAGTTTCACCTTCAGTACCTGCCTGTGGCAGGTCTTATTCCCCCTCACCACCTCACCCCATTGGCTCTCGTCCCCTTCACCCCTTTCACCTTTACTCCCTTTTCACCCTCCACACAAGTAAATAATTTTATTTTTAACTACATCACCATCATCTCTTTTTCTGAAGGTTTCCTCACACGTGGCAAATTTTATTGAAAGGACAGAAACATTTCTTTTGTGTCCGATAATACAGCTAAATGAGAATTACTGTGTGTGCGTGTGGCGTATACATTAAAAACTGAGTGTGTTGATGGACGTCTTTCCAACTTTCCCTGTAACATCATGTTCATAGTGAATGTGGTATCTATTTCGATTTACAAAGTTCTCACCAACCAGTTCACCACAAACAAAACAAGAAAACACCATTTGGTTTGGAATTGCATCCTAGATTTGTTGTTAAGTCTGCTCTTCGCGACATTTTTTAACTCAGTAAAGTGCACACATTAGACAGGGATGTAGAACTGTATTTATAAGAAATCCATATTTAGGTGTCACGCACAACTGACAGATGAAAGAGCAAAAGCCACAGAAGTTTCAAAGTAAGCAGGGCTAAGCTGCTATGAAGATGTCTTGCTGGACACAACTACTATGTCACATTAGAAAGAACCCATCTGATTGACCATTGGAGGAAGTATCTGAGGGACATGAAAAAATAGAACATGTTCCTGTTGGGCGGACACTCCACAAAACACTGTTCTCTGGACTTGCAAGTGAGATATTTCCTATATGGAAATGGCATAGTTGCCAGAAAAGTTCCAAGTTTGAGCATGCCTGAAACTTTTTTTGCGACTTGCAAGCACAATATTTTAGATGGAAACAACATTGTTGCCAGATATGTGCCCATGTATGAGGAGGCCTTTACTTTCCTCACCGCCCCTACTTCAACACCTCCCCACCCCCTTTCTTGCCCTTTCTGTGCCTTTCTCCCCAAACTCCCGTGTCCCCCCCCCCCCCCCCCCCCCCCCCCCACTTCCCCCTCCTCCCCACGACCTCCTCCTTCTCCTTCCTCCTTCTCCTTCTCCTTCCTCCTCCTCCTCCTTCCTCCTCCTCCTTCCTCCTCCTTCCTCCTTCCTCCTCCTCCTTTCTCCTCCTTCCTCCTCCTTCCTCCTCCTCCTTCCTCCTCCTCCTTCCTCCTCCTCATTCCTCCTTCCTCCTGCTCCTCCTTTCTCCTCCTTCCTCCTCCTCCTCCTCCTCCTTCCTCCTCCTCCTCCTCCCTCCTTCCTTCCTTCCTTCTTTCCTTCCTTCCTTCCTTCCTTCCTTCCTTCCTTCCTTCCTTCTGTCCTTTCTTTCTTCTCCCTTCCTCCCTTCCATTACCAGGCACACTCAACCCACACTCTCCTCTCACTCATGCCACTCTAACCCGTCCCTCATACAACAGCCCTCCACTTCCAGGGTATCTGCACATACTTATCAACTAAAGGTGTTTTTTTTTTCTCTCCCTCTCATCTGTAGATCTATGGAAGGCGTCAGACTTAGCAATGTTGTCAAACGAAGTGAAGAGGTTGTTTTTTGGTTCCTGTGTTCTCGCATGTTGAGCGTTCTGAGAGCACTGATGAGAACATCGTGTCATGGCTACATACAAATATATATTTATATCGTTTCCTTGGAAATATTAAAAATCAAATTCCAGAATGATCTAGGATCAGAGTCCGTGATTTGTGTGTGGAGGAAGGGTGGGGGTGAGTGGAGAGAGAGAGAGGGGGGGGGGAGGGAGGGGGAGAGAGAGGGGGAGGGGGGAGAGAGAGAGGGAGGGGGGGGGAGAGAGAGAGAGAGAGAGAGAGAGAGAGAGAGAGAGAGAGAGAGAGAGAGAGAGAGAGAGACAGAGAGACAGACAGAGAGAGAGAGAGAGAGAGAGAGAGAGAGAGAGAGAGAGAGAGAGAGAGAGAGGAAGAGAGAGAGGAAGAGAGAGAGGAAGAGAGAGAGAGAGAGAGAGAGAGAGAGAGAGAGAGAGAGAGAGAGAGAGAGAGAGAGAGAGAAAGAGGCGGGGGTAGTGAGAGGGAGTGAGGGAGAGAGAGAGAGGGAGTAGAGGGAGAGAGAGAGAGGGTCGTGAGGGAGAGAGGGAGGGAGGGAGGGAGAGAGAGAGAGGGAGGGAGAGAGAGAGAGAGAGAGAGAGAGAGAGAGAGAGAGAGAGAGAGAGAGAGAGAGAGAGAGAGAGAGAGAGAGAGAGAGAGAGAGAGAGAGAGAGAGAGAGAGAGAGAGAGAGGTTATAGGAGTTTATGACCTATCAGCCTTTGTAGGTTATGTAAGGCCATTGATCACTAAAATCACTAAAACTGGTTACAGTTGAAGTGTATTTGTGTGTCCCATTTGTGTCCAACTGAATCCAAATCCCCACCCCCCACCCCACCTTTCTCATCCCTACCCTTGTCTTCTTCCTGTGATGTGTGTGTGTGTGTGTTCGTTTGTGTGTGTGTTTGTGTGTGTGTGTGTGTGTGTGAAGCCCCTTGCTCTTCTGATTATTGTCTGATGTCTGATGCTGCTGGACAAGTCAGACTTGAACATTTGGTGGGCGTTTTGACCATCCATCTTTTACCCCATCGCGTTGCCATGATAGAAAATTTGCAATGTGCACACTTGCCTGTGTGAATATGTCTCGTTTTGAGTGGTTGAAGAGCCTCAGCATTCGCCCAGAGTTCGTGAAAACCTACACCCCTCGGCTTCGTATGCACCTTGATAGTGCAAAAATGTTTGTAAAATTACCATACTGCCATGATGATGATGATGATGATGATGATGATGATGATGATGATGATGATGAAATAAGCAAAAAAATAAATGAAAACAATGAATAAATAAATGACAAACCAAGACACTGGGTTTTCTGACAATGTTTTTCTGGTTACCAATGGCATTCCTGGTGGGGGTTGTGGTGATGGTGGTAGTGGTGATTGGTTGTGGTTGTTGTTGCGTACCTGGGCTAAACACTCCCAGGATCACCCAAGTGGGTGAGATGATTGCGTGTGTGACTCTTTATGAACATCCCGCCATATAGAGGATTTTATCTCTGTCTCCAGAGAATGCCAGTTGTTATGTTAGGAGCTTACCACGGCTGAAGATAATCCCCACATAACAGTGCAACATAACAACATTTTGCTGTAGCCTTGGTTTTTGGCTGGAGTCAACAAATAACAGCAGCCTTTGCCCAAGGCAAATTGGTTGTGGTGATGGTGGAAGAGGTTATGGTGGTTGTGGTGATGGTGATTGCGGTTGTGGTGATGGTAATGATAGTTGTCTTGGTGGTGATGGTGGTGAATTTGATGATGATGATGATGATGGTGATGATGATGATGATGATGATGATGATGATGATGATGATGATGATGATGATGATACAGAGGAGGAGGTGGAGGAGAAGGAAGAGATAATTCTCTATGAGGTCTGCATTAGCTGAGCCTGGTGAAGGGACTCTTGCGGTTGTCACGTGGTATTTAGTCGTTGCTGAAGGATTGTAGATGGAATGCTGACAAATGCATTGCACAGTTGACAAAAGTCATAAAAGCCATTCTCATCTGGATGAAAGCAGGCATTATGGCTTCCAAGGCTTAAAAACAATCTACTTTGCAGTAACATTCAATATGTCTGAATTTGATCTGATGTGCTAGAATTTGCCACATGTTTTTGCAAGTCGTAGTTATCCTCCCGTTGTCATAGACACATTCTTGATTGAGGACGACTGAGCATTGTCTTAGGATTTCAGTAAGGTTGGATGAAGGGTACGTTGTAAAGAGTAGACACAACGATGAGAAGACAGAAACAGTACTGATCTTGCCAGTGGCTCCACGATTCTCGTGAGGAAGACACAACTGACGACAGATGATCAGAGTCCTCCTGAGCTAGCTGAAGAAAATTGATTGAAATGCACCGCCCGTATATGACGTATGCTTCCAGGCCAGGTAGGCTTTTCCGACCCTAGAAAGCTAGAAATCTGTGTTTCTTTACTTAGTCAATCATTTCATCTTATCTTCGAATGATGCATGTGTTGCACATGCCTTTCATCCCGAGGAACTCAGAAACGGTGATTGAGGATATATTACGTGTCACACTTGTCGCAAGACAATTTGTTTATTTCCTTCGAGTTTTTGGCAACCCCAACTCAATTATTGTGTCCTCAAAGTCAAAATCTAGAATGAAGTGCCCACATATTAAGGTCAGTGCATGTATTCACTGATTACTGCCTTGAAGCCAGTTGACTCATTCTGAGACATTGCCTCCGCTCTGCTCCCACATGGGTACCTGACTAGTGGACTTTGCCGTTGGTTGTCAGGCACTCTGCATAAGCTGCCGTGTGGAAGAGATTTGCCGAAAATCTTCAAGAAATTATCAAATTGTTTCTTTTCATTGTTCCCCTGTAAAACTGGATAGTAGTAATTAGTATTGATGGTGTTTCCAAGTCTCGGTCAAATGCGATGCCGTCTCCCCCCCACCCACCCTTCCCCAAACAGGATAGATTGACTAATCGTTTGTTTCTGTTAACAAAGAACAGATTGGATGCAAGACTTGGATGCTCAAGGTGCTCTCTCTCTCTCTCTCTCTCTCTCTCTCTCTCTCTCTCTCTCTCTCTCTGGGTATGTAGCTGCCCGAGAAAAGTGGGTGATAGCAGATAGTAACCTACAGGTTGTCTCTCAACTAATATCTTGGAGTTACCTTATCTACTAGATTATGTACAAATACAATGCTGTCTGAGCTAGTTGTCAGAGACAAATCAGCATCAATCTAAATCCAAAGGACCTTGAGGAAACTTACCTTTGTCACACCAGATATATATTGTATAAGATTTATGAAGCTCAAATACAGCCAATGCTATTATACAGGTCAGAAATGTGGGGCACCAATGACTGTAAACGAATCGAGACTGTCCATATGTACATGTTGAATTGGTTTCTCAATGTTGCCTCTAATTACCTCAAATGTGATGATATATGGTGATGCAGGCAGATACCCATTAAACATAAATGCTCAGATACGCTCAGTCAAATATTGGGATAAATTGCTTAGAATGAAAGTTCTCTAACATATATCCTTATCAAGTATACATGTCCATGCTTAACGCGGTAGATGCAAAACATAAGTGGGCAACAGACATAAAAATGTTATTATTAAAACATGAACTTAAAAGGAAATGGGAGTGTCAAATGGTTCAAAATGAAACTTCGGTTATAAGGCAGCTTAAAAGTAGATTAATTGAATGCTATAAGACTGAATGGAGAAATTGTGTACAGCAAAGTAGGAGATATATATACCTTCTACAAATTAGTAAAAACAGAATATGGTATAGAGCCATATGGTCAAAAGTACGGAGGTGAGCAGAGAGCTGTTACATGAGTTCCTAAAAGTAAACTTTATGAAAACTTAACAGTTTTGCATGAATATGGTAGGATTTGCCAATGACCCATGGCCAGGCAAAATGATGGGTCAAATATTTGAAAACTGGGTCATTACAATCAAACCTTCACTTCAAACAGAAATGAACCTCCACCCCACACATGACATCCTCAGCACCCCCCCCCCCCCCCCCCCCCCCCCCCAACACACAAATGAATAATTAAAAAAGCAAAAAATAAAAAAATAAACAAACCACATGTCAAGCTGTGTGTCTTTCAGTTTGTTTATTATTGTCTCTTTTGACATTTCGTTCTTGGACACAGAGTCATGATCACTCAAAACCCACTCTATTCTTTCTGGTAGCATGATGTTTTGTTTAAACAATACTTGTTTTAGGGCCCTAACACAATGAAATCTAACAGAGATCTGCTTCAACCATGTCAAACACAACACAAATCACTCTCTCTACACACATACACACCAACAAAAATGTTTGCAGCGAGTCCAAAGAGTTTAGTCTCAACTTGTTTTTTGCCATCCAGCAAATTACACTCACAAATACACAACGAGTCCACAGTATTTCCTTCTGAATAACTCCATCAATAGGTCCTAGGTACACGTCTCTGTGCCCTAGTTCTTCTTGAACAGGTAGCGGTTCGCGACTATTCCGCCCACACCTGCACTGCACGGTTAAAGGGCATGTCCTGGAAGATGGGTCCATCAATTGCACACCCTCATCAGCTGGTCACAGTGTGTTGCTAGAGAGTGCCTGCTCTCTCCCTCCTGTGTTTGGACGTAGTTTTGCACAGAGAACGATCTTTCACAGTCTGCTGTGTGGATGGGCAGTGTCAGGGCCACAGCTGTCAGCTTCTTTAAATTTGGTAAATATTCAGCTGCAAGGTAGAATTTGGCGATCATCTGCCAATAGGGTGAGCGAAATCATCTCTGGGAAAAAGTGTTCACTGAGAACTGTTTCTCTTGAGCAGCCTCCATTCTTGCAAGTCTCGTCTCTGTTGATGAACGGCTGAGCAGTTTACAGTGAGAGCACGTCTGTGCCCTCGCAGACACCAGAGATGGGTCTTCTCAGTCATGCAACAGCTAAACTGTTGAAGAAGTTTCTCCCTTTGTTCCATGCCCCAGTCACCAGCTTTTTCTTGATCAACAAATGAAATTCGGCCTCATAGCTAGAAGTACGTTGAATGCCATGGAGCAGCTCCGCATCAGGAAATCTCTTATCCTGATTGGAGTAGGACTTCTTCTACAAATGAGGGCAGCTACAGAGTAGAGGAGACTTCTGACCAGAACGGTGATTTTACACTGCTTGTAGGTCTTTTCTTCGAGATCAAGTCCTGTTTCAGTGCAGCCTCGGTGCTGACCAACATCCAGACAGCCTTGTCACTGCTCCACATGGAACATCAGCTTATGCGGCAAGGAAGCTCGTACATGAGATAAAACTTTAAACACATGTTACCCGCTTGACTTTATTCTTGCAACAATCATTGAAGACAAACGTCAACGTGAACACGTTGCGTTTTATCTTCAAAGGGTTTCTTTCATACTAAGCCTTTTCTTCAGTGATGCATCTTGATTCCGCAACACGTGTGAGATTACTGTCTGGGTGCAAGGTAAACTGATAGATTGTTTCGCATGATTGGTTGTATTGCTGGCTAGTTGTTTAAGCAATCCCACAGAGCGAGCATGATGCTAAGGCAAGCAGCAGTTTGACTTGACGTTGTCGACGTTTGAGGCCTGTTCATC